>JAJPUD010008072.1:0-88078 GCA_023553655.1 Myrmecobius fasciatus
ACACACACACACACACACACAAAATTGGAGATAATCAACAGAAGGAAAGCATTAGAATTAGGAAGAAGAGGAAAAGGCTTCTTGTAGAACATGGAATTTTAGCTGGTACTTGAAGGAAGCAATGATGGTAGAGATGCAAAGGGGGAGAATTCCAGACATGAGAGACAGCAACTGGAAATGCCCAGAGTTGCAAGTGTTTTATGCTGGAAGCTTCAGTGGCCTTTGTTACTGGATCACAAAGGAGAGAGGGATTAAGAAGAGATGGAAAAGTAGGAGACCCGATTATGGAGGACTTTGAACAGAAATTAGAAGAGGTTTGATCCTGGAAGTCATAGAAAGCCAGTGGAGTTTATGGAATGGGGAGGAGTGAGGATAATACCCTTAGACCTGTGATTTAGGAGGAACTGCTTGAGACCAAATAGAGAGGAAGGACTGGAATGGGGAGAGACTTGAGGAACTTCCTTTCTGATAATAAGCTTTCAAGAAATAGAATTTGAACCCAAATCCTTGGATTCACGGGGCAGTTTTCTCTGATTTCAGGCACAAAAAGTATTTTCTAATAAGTTTGAAAAATCTCAAAATAACTGTCTAGTCTAATTCAAAGTCCAAGGAGTTTATAGTTTATTTGCCATATATCTCAGACTATAAGATACTTCAAACTACAAAATACATCAAAATTTGGAGATAAAACATTGAGAAAAGAAATGTTTATTTCTAGAAACCTTACATGTCTCTACAGTTAAAATACATAGAAATAGTAATAATAGCTTTCATTTACATAGTGTTTTAAGATTTGCAAAGTGCTTACAAATATTGACTCATTTTTTTCCTCATCACAACCATGGTAGGTAAGTGTTTTTAATATTCCCATTTTATAAATGAGGAAACTGAGTCAAACAGAGCAAGCAAGTGGCTTACCTAGAGTTCTGCAGCTTAGTGTCTTGAGAATGTATTTGAAGTTAGGACCTCTCTGCTGCAGATCCAGCACCCTATTCACTGCGCCACCTAATTGCCTAGGTGATTTGTCTTATGTGTGCTCAGTGTCATCAAAGTTCTGGTTTCTCTGTTATGCCAAGATCCCTAAATGGTTTGGCAGGCACATGGGAAAAGCATAAAAGGTGTGGCCCCAGAGATCAGAGTTGGAAGGAACATGAGATCATCTCGTTCAACCTTCTCATTTTACTGCTGAGGCATTCGAGGCCTAGAGAATAGAGTATTAGCCCAGGATCACACAATGGCAGAGTTGAAACTGGAACTCGGTGCCCTCAGTTCTCTGGATATCCTTTCCCCTATGCTCAAAAATTTCATTCCAACTCACTTTTGTTAGCAGGTTTACCTGCATTGTGGGTCTCCTCTCATAGATAGCTTCATTTCCTTCTAAGCAAGTAAAGATTAAAAAATATCAATCATATTATAATAGATGAATATTTACACCATTTAAAGTAACTCAAAATCTAATATCTATATCATATATATATTACATATATATACATATATATATATATATAGTTTCTGGAAAAAATTTTAGTGCAATCTTAATCTTTGATAATTTAATATATATATATGTATATACATTAATCCACATATATATATGTGTATATTAATACATGTATACATGGTAATGCTTTCTAAGTTTGTGTAGGGATTCATTCTGGTTTGCCACTCAAAGTGAATGACAATTTATAAGGAGGTTATTTTTATTTTGTATTCAATGTGAATATTTTAAGATTTTGTTGATAGTTTTTTTTAGTCTCATTAGACATGTTAATTTTAAAAATTAAGTTGCAGTTTTAGGAGTGAGATTGAATCTGAAACTGATGCATCTTTGGTTCTGAATTGGATTTCCATTATTCAATTACTCTGCAAATTACATCGATTTAAGATCTGATTATTTTTTTCCCCTAAATAGATTAGGTAATGAGAAAAATGAAAAGCAACACAGTCTAATGGTAATTTGTGGGCCAAGTGACCTATAATACTATAATCATCTGCCCCTTTTTTTTCCTCTTAACAAAAGGACTAGTTATACTCCTTCTTACACCCCCCCCAAAGTCATTACAACCTCTTTGCTTTCGCCTCTGCATCCTCAAAAGCGTACGTGTCCCTGCCGTCATTTTAGATAGGTACACCAGTGTCTTAGCAGTTTTCTTTTTTTGCCTTAACCAGATCATATAACTTCCAAACAGCCTGCAGCCCGACTTTCTGTATTCTTACAAAGCAGGTGTAAGATTCCCACTCTCTGCTCTAAGCCCTTTCAACATACTGATCTCATTCCGTCATTCAACAGAGATTTTTTAAAGCAGCTGCTCTATCCAGAGCACAGTGCTAGGTGCTTATATACAAACTATTTTCACATTTCATTTGGTTCTCTCAACAACCCTGTGAAGGGTGATATGATCCCCATTTTACAGATTTAGAAAAGGAGTCTGGGTAAAATGTGATGTCAGATTATAGGATTTAAAGCATGAAAGATACTGACCTTCATCTCTTGTCCAAAGATTTTAAACTTTTTTTTGGTAGCATGAACCCCTTTGGCCGTCTAGGGAAGCCTAAAGACCCCTCTTCAGAACAGTATTTGTGTTCTATATTCATAACTGAAAGCAATATGAAATCTCATTTAGAAGTTAGTATAAATAAAATTGCCTTTTTGTTTTTTTTCTCTTCCAAGTTCCCGGATCTTTTGATATCTATTCATAGACTCCAATTTGAAAAATCTTGATCTAGGCCAAATCCCTTATTATAGATAAGAAAACTGTGCAATGTCAGAAACAAAGTAACTTGTCCTAAGCCATACAACTTTTGAAAAATATTAGTATGAAAATCCCAAGTAGAACCCAGAAACTACAAATCCACTATCCGCTACTACAGATTGACCTGCCCAGCGTCACGAAGTAAATGATGAAACCAAGGAGACAGGGATACAGTGATAAGCACTTGGCTTTGAATGCAGAAGACTGGCTTCAGATCACCTTTTTGTGGCCTTAGGAATAAATCACAGCCTCCCCCAGACTTCAGTTTCTTTTTCTATTGAAATGAAGAAATTGCACTAGACAGCCTCTAAAGTCCCAGATCTCTGCTATCCTCTGATTCAAACCCAGGTCTTCTAGATTCCAACTCTTCCCTTCCCCCCCACCCCTGCCCCCTCACCTCATCTCTTCATCCTGGTTTCCCTTGACTTCCTTCCGCCTTAAACCCCATCTTCTATAAGAAGCCTTTCCCATACTCCTTACAATTCAGCACCTTCCTGCTGTTGATTGTCTCAAGTTTATCTAGTATATGGCTTGTTTTGTTCATGTTGTTTATACATTGTCTCCCATATTTTACTGTGAGCTCCTTGAAAACAGGGATTTTTTTCCCTTTAGGCAATTGGGGTTAAGGGATTGGCCCAGGAAGCGAGAGGAGATTTGAACTCAGGTCCTCCTGACTTCAAGGGCTGGTGCTCTATCCACTGTGCCACGTAGCTGCCCTGAGAACAGGGGGTTTTTGTTTGTGGTTTGTTTGTTGGCCTATCTCTGTATTCTCAGTGCTTAGCACAGTGCTTGTCACATATTTAGGCCTTAAATGTTTATTGATTGATTCTAAATCTGACTCTCTCAATTTGGTAGTGTCTTATTTTTCCCAAAGTGAAAGCTACTCATTTCTAATTTTCGTCATTACAGGCAAGACATTGGACAGACTGCCAGGCCTGCAGTCACAAAGCCCCAGTTTTGAATATTGATCCTGACACTTTTTAGAGAATCTGGATAAGTCACTTAACCTCTACCTGCTTCAGTTTCCTCTTCTGTTAGGTGAGGATAATCATAGCCCATACCTTCCAGGGTTAAAATGGGATAAAATGAAACTGTATTTATAAAACACTTGGCAAAACCTTAAATCACTGTATAAATACTAGCTGAGATCTGCTCAAACCACCGTCCCCTGCCTTCTCTCCTAGAGCTCTTTGCTCCTCTCTTAGTTTGTTCCCTTCTGAGGGTTCAAGGAACGTGGATGTTCTGATCTTCTTTATAATGCTCAGGTGAACTGACTTGATGAAAGATGGTTTTTCTTCTTCCAAATCTTAAACAAATAGTTCCCATATACCTGGCTTGCTTTCCCTTTTTGTTTGTGGTCCCATTTACTTGAATGTTAAACATCTTGTTTATGTATCTATTCAGTGTTTGTTTAGCCTTCTGTGCACTATTTTGATAGATAAGGCTGGAGAGAACCTGGTAGTTTTGTTTTTAGCCATGAAACCATGTGGTTGTGAAAGCCATGTGGCAAATGGCTGACTGATGGAGGTTATACCATGAGGAGTCTCAAGAGGCAGGCAGAAGTAGTGAAAACAAATGTGACATTGTGAAAAGAAAATTGGCTTTGGAGAAAGGATATAGGTTCAAATACCTTCTCCCCCCCACCCCCTTCTGAAAGCTACTACCTGTGTAATGCTGGGCAAGTCATGAAATCTTGCTGAGCCTCAGTTTCCCAACTTGTAATAATGAAGGAGGGTCATCTTATGAAGTCCTTTACAAATCTGTAACTCAAACCTATACTCCATCCTTCTCCCAGTTTTCTTGATGGAAGTTATTCTAACTTGGTAGACACCAAGTATCACCAAATGACCCTACATGAATTGTTTAGGAATATCTTTATGATCATACCTATATGAGAGGCATGCAAGGGATTGTGTATTCTTAACACAACATAATATGCTTGAAAAAAGTCTGAGATAATAGATTTACCTCTGTGAAGAAATCCTAAATATAGTCCTTAAGGGAAATCTATCAACAAGCATTTCTTATGTGCATACTATATGCCAGGTCCTGTGCTAAATGCTGTAGAGTCTAAGAAAGACTCTTCCCCCAAAAAAACCCTGCCCTCAAAACCCAGTTTGCCCTAGGTGTATGTTAGCCATGTCCAAATAGTTCCAATAAAATTTTAGTCTGAACATTTGAAAGGGGAGACATTAGCATGAGAGAGATAGGAGAAGTAGTCTATGGAAAGTTTGTCTCAGAAGAAGCCAGGAATACTAAAGGATAGAAGTAATAATGATTGGGAGAAGGAGGAGATGGTTTGGGGAATAGCCAGCATGAGAAAGTACAGGAGATAAGATACATTTAAGGAATCATTTCTCTTTTTTCCCCCTTTGTGTTCCTTATGCCTTGAAAATAGTGGTCACTTAAATGTTGTTGGATTAACTCATATAAATATAGCTAAAAGATGGCTACTGGTAACACAGAACATGAAGTTGTCACTGAAACCTGTACAATGCATTGAACTGTGATAAATGAGAACCAAATTCAGAAAGTCTACAAGTCATTCAAGATAGTGGGGGCTTAGTGCAAAGATGCATTCCCAGTAAGACTAGTCCCAAATGAAGCCTTAAAACTGGGATAGTTTCCCATGTAGCTTTAACCTTACCATCTGTCTTGAGCCTGTCTAGATTTTGACCCTGTTCAAGAACTCTGAGGTACACTGACAGCAGAGATCTCAAATAAATTTAATTGAACAAACATTTATTTATGTACCTTGTTTGCAAAGTACTTTAACAGGAGTCAAGGAGGATATAAAATATAGGTAAGAGAAGATCTGTGCCTTCATTCCAGGAGAGGGATAAGATATGATAACAGGCAAACATAATAGACAATATTACCAAAATGCATTTAGGGAGATGCAGAGCTAAGTATGATGTAAGGTATAAGCAGAGAGAATGGTCTTTGGCCAGTTGTCATACCTCCATTACAAGTATCTTTTCCCAATACAAGTATAATTGGATAAACATCCAATGTTGTAGCCTTTAAAGACTGATTTCAGGAACATTAAAAACCAAATGAACCACTAACCCCATTTAGAAGAGGGCTCGGTTTAATGCAAATACTGAGTTACCTCTGGCCCAAGCTAAACAAATCAAACCAAACACAAACCTATTAGAAGGTTTTTGTGAGACTGGTAAACTCCAGGAACCTTGATTAACTAAACAGCTTGGGATTATATATTGTGCAGGTCAGAGTTAAAATCCCTAGTGGTTTTAAATGGCTCTAAGTGTTTCTCCAAATTTGGGCAGAGCCTAATTTTGCAAATTGGGAAGATTTCCTCACAGCAAGCAGTCTTTGACTTATATGTGTACATCCACTTCAGCTGAGTAGCCACAGAAACTCCCCTTTTCCTGCCATCTCTCACCTCTAGGATTGCCTTCCTCATCCCCTTCCCTTTTGGCATTGCAGGTCCTATTACTGCCTGAGGTTTCCTTTCCCCTATTTCCTTTGCGTTCCTCATTTTGTTCTAATGCTAGCCCAGATTGGGGCCTATGTTATCAGGATGGGCAGTAACCAAAAAGTAGAAGACAGAGAATGAAGTAATTTCAATTTACTGTCTCTCCTCCCTTGTATCAATCTTATTGGATTCCCCTCCTCTTTGCCGCACCCTGATCTTCTCAACACTTTTTCTGGCACAAATTATTAAATGCCCTCCTAGTGCTCCTCCAGAATCTTTTAATATTTTTGTTCCCAAGTTCCCCCAATCTTTAAAAAAACAAAACAAAACAAAACAAAAAAAAAAAACCCTTTGATTCTTCTATCCTGTCTTGTTTACAGTTATCCACATTTCTTGCAAGAATAACCATTGGGCCCTTGCCTATACTATTTTATTACCCATTCACTTTGGAATACCTGACAATCTGATTTCTATCCATCCTTAATAGTCAGTTAAACATAATTAACATGTATTAGACTTCCTGCCATCGAGGGGAGGTGTGGGGACTAGGGAGGAAAAATTTGTAATGGAAAGCTTTGTAAGGGTCAATGTTAAAAAATTACCCATACAGGGGCAGCTAGGTGGAGCAGTGGATAGAGCACCAGCCCTGAAGTCAGGAAGATCTGAGTTCAAATCTGGTCTCAGACACTTAACATTCCCTAGCTGTGTGACCCTGGGCAAGTCACTTAACCCCAATTGCCCCAGCAAAAAACAAAAAACAAATTACCCATACATATGTTTTGCAATTAAAAAGCTTTAATAAAAAAAAGAAAAAGAAAATAAAAAAATACTCAGTTAAAGCTGTATTTGCAAGTATCTTTTTTGCAATTCTCATGTTATATGACTGCCCTGTAGTATTTGACACTGTTGACTGCTTCCTTCTGCTTTTAAACTTTTCTTGTTTTCTTTTTGCTCACATTCTGCTGATTCTGTTTTTGTCTTGACAGCATGTGTTCTAATGTCTTCACTTGACTCCTCTTCTTTGCATTCCCTTAAGGCATCTCCTCTTTGTCACCCAAAGGTGGTCTTGTCCTTGTTCTTTACTTTCTCTAGAAAATTAATTTATTCTTTGAAAGCAAAGCTAGGCTAAGATGGAACCAGTCATAGGATAGAAAAGTCAGATTCCACTTCCAAATATAATTTTCTGAAGAGGAATGGTAAGACTGCATCCTCTTTCTCTTCCTCCCCCATCTTCTCACACCTCCCCCCAAACAGATTAATGCATTGCTTTAATAGAATAGGACTGCTATTGATATTACTGTTGTTCTAAATCAAATGGAGAGTAAGGGGAAATAATGTGTTTAAGCACATAGGATTTAAAGTGGTTATTATTTGTGTTCTTAAATCATTATATTATTAAGATGCATATTCTATGCAATAAAATAAAAAAATTCATTTGCATTTTGAGTTGTCATTCCCAAGTTCATCATTACCAGGTCTTTCTGTTAATCTCTAACTATGAACACTCTTTTATAAGCTTTCAATTCACACTTTCATCTAGGTGGCCTACTGGAAAGATCACAGGGACACCTGGGCTTAAATTCTGCTTCTGAAAAGTCAATAGCTGTCTTATTATGGGTCAGTAACTGAACCTCTTTGAATCACTTTCTTTATCTGAGGATGATATTGCTTAGGCAGCCAGTAGCTTGGTGAATAGAGCTCTGGTTTGGACCTGAATGCAAATCCAGCCTCAGATACTTACTAGCTGTGTAACTCACTTAATGTCCAGTTTTCTCAATAATACAGCACAATCCTTGCAGGGCTTTTTGATAGTCAAATGATAGAATATTTGAAATGTGCTTAGTATCTTTCTTGACATGTAGGCACTTAATAAATGCTTGCCGCTTTCCTTACATCACAGGGTTGTGAGAACTGGATGTGATAATTTATATGAAATGTTTTGATGATCTCAAAGCTTTATTTATAGAAATATTAGTTAAGGACAAGAAAACAAACTCAACCAACAAGCTTTTGTTATACATCCCACACTTTCCTAACCATTGGCAGTGCATGTAGATAAAAACAGTCCCTCCTGAAAAGAAGCTTACATGACATTCAGATCCCTCCCACAATCTAGCATCATCTTGTCTTTCCAGTCTTATCACATTCTGTGATCCACTACCTGTTTTATGTTTTCCTGAAACTGGATTACCTATTGCCCTCCACAATAAAACATTTTTTCTAACCACCATTTTAGGAATTGTGCAGATGCCCACCATTTGGAATGCCTTCCGATTGTGCATGTTCAAAACTGTACACATCCTGCAAGTCCCATCTCCAGTGCTACCTTCTCCACATATATCCGTGGAGCATTTCCCAGTTGTCCCAATTGGAAATGATCTTTCTTTTTTAAACCTCATGTAATACTCTGTGCTTTTCATATGTATCTAGCAGGTTTGTGTTGTGTTTTATGTTCTAAGCTTCACAAAGACATCTTTCCTATCTCAATAATTAAAACTCTTTCCATCTATGTCAGTGGTTTTGACTACCAGATTTTTAGAGGTTACCTGACTATCCCAGGGCCTCACAGATATGGAGTTTCAGAGGCAGGATCTGAATCATTTCTTTCCAGTTCTTAAGTCCACTGTTTCTTCTAGATAGATTCATCTCCAAATTCTTCTCTATAGCATCCAACGTTATCCTGCATTTAGTAGACACTTAATAGTGATTGAATTTTAGTAATTTTCACAAATATTAAAAACAGCTTACATTATATGTAGGGGAAATGGGAAAGCAACATGTTTCTAGATAAGGATGATACAAGATCAAGCATAACCTAGGCCAAGGAAAGTTTAAAGAGAGACTAAGCCTGTTAAGCTGCAAAAATCAAAGAGAACTTCATGGAAAAAGTAATGATTTAACCAAACCTTGAAAGAAGAAAAGGATTTTAACAAGCAGAGAGATGAAGAGAGAACAGTGCATTTCATACATGAAAGAAGGCCTTAGAAATCTTGGTAGAAAAGTGTTTGAGAGTCTTTTTTTTTTTTTTTTTTTAAATAGATCAGTGAATCTTCAGTTCTTGATGTACTCAAGGAACTATTGTTATGTTTGGTGTCTTCTAGGGGTCAAATCCCAAGTTTTAAGCAGCTAGGTGGTACAGTGGGCTGGAAGTCAGAAAGACTCATCTTCCTGAGTTCAAATTTGACCTCAGACATTTACTAGCTGTGTGACCCTGATCAAGTCACTTAACCCTGTTTACCTTGGTTTCCTCATTTGCAAAATGAATTGGAGAAGGAAATGGCAAACCAATCCAATATCTCTGCTAAGAAAACTCCTAATGAAGTCATGAAGAGTTGAACATGACTGAAACACTCAACCACAACAATCCCGAGATTATTCAAGATCCAAACTTTAAAACTGGAAGGAGTTTGAAAGGTCAATAGAATCATCTTATTTTAGAAATGACTAACTGAGACTGGGAGAGATTAAGTGATTTGCATAAGCATCCAGATATAATGTCAGAATTGGATTTCTAAACTAGGCCTTCTGATTGTCTAGCTTGAAAACTTTTCCACTATAGTTTACTTTTTTTTCTAAACACATTTTTCCAAGGAAGCATTTTTATAGAGTAGTAGTTGAATCTGAAGTATGGGTCTGACCATGCCTTCTCTCTCATTGACTTAAGTCTTCAGTGGCTTCCCACTGCTGCCATTGTAGAATACAAACTTCTCAGTTGAGCATTTAATTCACAATTGAGCTCCAGTCTGCCTTTCCAAGCTTATTTCACATTATTCCCCTTCTCTCTCACACACACACACACACAATCTCCCTCTCTCTCTCATACTTTCGTATTTTGTATGTTAGCCAAAAGGGCATTCATAGTTGCTGTTTTCAGAACTCAACATTCCATATCCACTGCCATGCCTTTGAGTGAGCCAGGTCCTTTATGGGTGGAATGAACTTCTAACCCCCACTTCTTAGAATGCCTGTCTTCCTTCAGTTTTTCAATCATGTGTCTTTTCTTTGAGAGACCGACCTTTCTGTATTCCCTCTAGCACTTATTACTCCTTCTTAAATCATCATGTATAGTATATGATTGTTTAATTCATTCAGTCAGCCAGCATTTATAGTCACTCAAGACACATTGCTGTGTGTGTATACATACATACATATATATACATACTTACATACATATACATATACATACATATATACACATACATACACATGTACACATACATACATATATACACATACATATATATTAAAAAAGGAAGTTCCTTCTCTCAAATAGCTTTCCTAGTACTGAGAGGAGAAACATGTACAATGATACTTGACATCTTGTCTTATTTATTTTCAAAGGTTAAAAAGGGCTTTTAATAAAGGAAGATCAAGCAATGTGTTAAGAAAGACACAGCTTGGCTGACTTTTAAAATAGTGAAGAATTCCAAGGAATGGGTGGTGGAGAAAGAATATTTGAAGTATGGAAGGATAGTTTGTGTCATGACTAACATTTTAGATGCTCTAAAAAGGAAGCAAAGATCCTTCAAAGAGTAGCTTCTATCCTGCCATAGAACATGAGGCCCTTGAGGTCAGGGGCTGTTTTTTTCATTTTGTCTTTATTTTTGGTGCCTTGCATTTAGACAGTGCTTAATGGATGTTTATTGGTTAGATTAATTAGGTTTTTTGTTGCTTGTCCTGGAAAGCCAGTTAAGCTAGACATAGACATAGCTAGACAGAAGTATACATAGTTATGAAGACTTAAGTTACTAGCTATGTTATCCTGGGTCAGTCATTTAATTTTTCAGTGCCTCAGTTTTATTATCTATAAAACGGGGATAATAATAGCACTACCTTTCTGGGTTGTTGTGAAGATTAAATGAGTTAATATATGTACAGTATTTTGCAAACCTTACTGGCATGTATTATTTCTATGGACAAACCTATTCAAATTCCAAACAAGTGACTTAAGATGGGAACTTTTGAAATTCAACCCCTTTGACTCTGTGCATATATATTTAGACAGTAAGTTCTTAAGAGATTAAATTATTCTGTGTTACATTGTACCATGGCCCTGGAAGTTATTGAAAAATGCTTTTTAAAAAAAGACTGAACAGGTGGCAATCATTCAAACCAGGCCATACAAATTAGCATCGCTTTGGTCAATCTTTGCAAAGCAGTACTTGTTCTTAGTAGTAGACTATGAAGACTTACATGCCTCCTGCAGTAAAAACAAGGGTTTAAGGAAAGCAAATAACAGACAAAGTTATGTCTTTACAGATATTTGTTGAGAAATGAATATGGGTTGCCTTTTTTTGTAATAAAATTCAAAATCATTATGTGAGGATATATAGTATTATAGTGAATTTTGTAAAAATCGATGTGGCTGTTTTTAGGTCAATTAAAGTAATACCATAATAACAATTTCAATCACAAGTGAAATATATTTCATTGAGGCTCTTAAACCTGATTAATGTTAATAGTATTTGTTCATATAGTATTAAGAGCCACAGGGTTACAGACTGTTTGAACTTAAGGGAAATTAGAGATCAACTAATATTATCTTTCTCATTTTATAAATAAGGAAACTGAGGTACAGAAAAAATAAAATGACTTATCTGAGGTCTCATGATAAATTTATGTCAGAGTTAGGATTTGAACTGAATTCCAACTCCCAATTCTAGTACTCTTCAATTGATGAAAAAAAATTATAATTTTATTTTGAAATGAAAACTTTCAAACTATGTTTAATTTCTTCAACATGGTTTTTTTTTTTGGTTGCACCATCAGTTGATGCAATTTGGTTCTTTCAAGTATATTCTTCTGATCTTAATGCCTCTGTTTGTGAAGCACTGTGGCAAGTGCACTGGAAAGTACAACTGTCTGCATTCAGGAAGCTTAAAGCCCTCCCTGGATGTAAGGAGATTGTCCTCATTCACAGATATGATATAGTATATATTGCAGTTAAATTAATTAGAAAAGTTCACAACAAAGAGCTTTGGGAGGTGCAGAAAGAAAGTTGCCCAGGAGTATGTTAAGGAATCATTTTAACAACCCCTAAGATTTACTGATGTGTCTGTCATTCATTTTATGTGTTATCACTTCAGTATTTTTAGTTTGGTTAATATTTTAAATAACCAGCATCTTTTTTTCAACTGAAAGCATGTTTCATTTTAATTTTGCCTTGATTTAAATAGTATTGGGGAAATACTTTATTCCCCTGCAGACTTTTGTTGAGATTCTGAGATACTGAGTTCAGTAAAACTTGTCAGATTACACAGAGTCTGTCATTATACTGAAATGAACTATAGGTCTTCACATTCACTCTTTTCTCTAAAATGCTAGTACTCTAAATTTTGGAAGAATCCATTGCCTTTTAATAACCAACACTAGAATAAATATAGATAACAGAAGGTAAATTCTTAGCTTATGTCTATATCATCATCAGATTAGTAGTAGACTTTGAAATAGCTCAGTCTATAAACATCTTGCCTGTTCAGTTTGATAAAATATTAAGAATGTGTAAACATTTCTTAGCTCCAAAACATGGAACTCTTCAGTGGACTTTTTGAGGTCCATTTCAACCAATATTTACTTAGCTCTTCTTTTGTTTAAAACATTATGCTGAGAACTGAAGGAATGACAGAGATGAATAAGAAATGATTCCTGTCCTTGAGAAGCTTATAATCTCATAAAAGAGAATAGATGGAAAGGAAGATACTTATCTCACAAAATAGAATGTTCTAAAGAGATAAGAAAGGTATAAAGTACCATACATACTTAGATGGAGAAATTCATGGAAGATATAGCATGTGACTTAGTCCCTGTAGGATAAGTTTAATAAGTGGAAATGAGAAGAGGAGATAGTCCAAAGAGAATTAGGGTATAGTAATGTGAAAATGAGCACAGTGTTTGAACAATAGTACAGTTTGGGATATAGAGAATAGGTGATGGTAAGAAATATGAAGTAAGACTTTAGAGTACTCCCCTGGAAGCACTTATGGCAGATATGCTCAATTGAAGTAGATAATCCTGAATTTAGTTTCTATGATTCTGCAATTGTGATGGGTCTTGAATGACCTTACTAAAGAATTTATGTAGTCAATGAGAAACTTTTGAGTGTAAGAATGACACGATCAGGGGCAGCTAGGTGGCGCAGTGGCTAGAGCACCAGCCCTGAAGTCAGGAGGACCTGAGTTCAAATCTGGTCTCAGACATTTAACACTTCCTAGCTGTGTGACCCTGGGCAAGTCACTTAACCCCAATTGCCTCAACAAAAAGAAAAAAGAAAAAAAAAAAAAGAATGACACGATTTAACCCTATGCATCAGAAAGATAAATGTACCTTGTTACAGAATTTCAAGCAGACTTGAGGGGCTATTGATAGAACTGAATGTAGCCAGCTGCCACTTTATGAAAGGTGACTAGGTGGCTAGGTGGCACTCTGCCTGGGTTCAAATTTGGACCCAGATAGTAGCTTTGTGAACCTGGATAAGTCACTTACCCCTGCTTCCTTCAGTTTCCTCATCTGTACAGTGAGCTGAAGAAAGAAATGGCAAACCACTCCACTATCTTTACCAAGCAAACCCCAAATCACGAAGAGTTGGACATTACTTAACTGTCTGAACAATGAGGACTTTACATTTCCAAGACTATTCATGGGTAGGTGAGCACTTCAGGGCTCTGTAATTTCATTGATTTGGGTATTCCTTCCCTTGACACAAAGCCCAATCTTAATAACTTAGTAGGTGATTTGGATAAGTTCTATGGCAGAAAAATCCAGCACCCTGTGGCCAACCTTGTAATTAAGTATGTATAATCCTCAAGCGACTGATACACAGCCCTGGACTTTAAACAAGAAAACCATTCCAACTTGTCAGGACCCTCAGGATTTTACAATCTGCTCGTTTTAGCTTCCAATGACTCAGTCACTCCCATGCCATGATGAGACATGATAGTAAGACTTCAGAGGAAGGATAGTGTTGAGTGTTAATGTATTCAAGCCTCTAAAAACTATTTCTCTCTCCAAGCAAATAATCTTTTTAGATATTAGATTTCAAGCAAGCTTGAAATAATTTGGCTATTTAAATGCTTTGAGGGTCAACATTTTTAATTTTATGGCAATTGGTTTATCTGTCCTAGAATATTTATCTTTTATATGATCAAATCAAGTTGTTGGAGGCAGAATTCTAAAATAAGTAAAACTTGATGCAGTAGTTAAGTCTGGAGAACTAAATAGGAGCCACTAATTTGCTTGCTATGGAAGGGGCTGAGAGAGGTAAGAGAAAACAGAAATCGTTTTATTTTGACATTTTACAAAGTGCATATATAACATGTAAACTTTTATATGTTATTCAGGAAGTATTTACCAGGTATCTACCATTTGTCAAATTCTGCTATGATTTGGGGACACAAATACAAAGAATGAGCAATCTCTGCTCTCAAGAGATGAGTACATACAGGAATCTAGAAAGAATAAATTTGTGTCTTTATGTATATGTGGAATACATATTTAGATTTTTAGTATATGATATTTGATGACATGAGATAGATGCACATATACCTGCATACTGCCTCTGTTGGTGTCCCTCCTCTGCTGATGTAATCATATGATGCCTTTTCATCCTGGGCAGTTTTTAGCCCCATCTCTTTTGTGAGGTGGTCCCTGGCAGATACATTTAGTATGCTGTGGGCTATTTTCTAATGCTGTTAATATTTTGTAGATGCACATTTTAGTACTTGGCCTATACTGTCTGTTATCCCTTTCTCTCTGCTGAAGTTGCCTATCTTTTTTACATATTCATCTCCTTCCTAATGTTTTCTATTACGCACATTATCACTGCTCTGTGTGTGTGTTGTATGTATGTATGTATGTATACGTATCCCATTTGGGATTTTCTTGGTAAAGATATTGGAATAGTATACCATTTCCCTCTCTATTCTTTTCACAATTGAGGAAATGGAGGCAAACGGGGTTAAATGAATTGCCCAAGGTCACATAGCTAGTACGTATCTAGGGCTAGATTTGAACTCAGGAAGATGTCTTCTTGACTCCAGGACCCTTGCTCTATCTATCTCTTGCATTATCTAGCTGCCCATTATTGATAAATAGCTTGGTGAAATAGAAAGCATTTTAGACTTAAAGCCAAGGGAACTCCATTCAAGTCCCACCATCTGTAGTTCTGGATTGTCACCTGAAATTTTGTGTTTCAGTTTCTTCAACTAAAAAATGGGTATAATATTTATAATGCATAATCTCACCAGTAGATTATTTTTTTAAGTGCTTTTCACACTTCCTTGTTCTGTTAAAGGCAAGCTAGATATAGGGGCGGATAGAGTGCTGTGCCTGGAGTTAGGGAGATATGAGTTTAGAAGCAGCCTCATAAATTTGTCTGCCTCAATTTCCTCAACTGTAAAATGGGATTAACAATAGTACCTTAGCTCTCAGGGTTGTTATGAGGATCAAATGAGTTAATATTTGTAAAGCATTTAGGATGGTGCCTGGTACATAATAAGTGCTTAATAACTGCTTGGTTCCTTCCTTTCTACATAAGTGGGTATTATATATGCTTATTTTAAAATTTATAATTAATAATATCACCTATCTCCCAGGGGTCTTTTGAGAATCAAATGAGATAATATTTATAAAGGGCTTTATGTGCCTTAAAGCAATATATAAATGCTAATTATTATTGCTATTTTTGGAACCATGTATATATAGACACATGCTCATGAGCATTTAAGTCATGTGACTTACTGCATTGGATATAATCAGTGGAGCATCTTCCCAGAGTCAAAGGTAAAAGAATGGCAGCTGGTTTTGTGACTAGAATGTCAGATCTTAGCAAGAGATATGAAGAGCATTGTAATTAAAGGTAAAGATCTCTTTGATCAAATTTGAGAACAGGCAGTAAATCAAGAAATTTGGGGTACTTTGTGTTTCTAAAGAGAAGGAAATATGTTATAAAAAGTTTGAATTATGCAATCATGTGGGTTTTAAGGCTTTGGTTTTGGTTTTTTTTTTTTTAATAATCTCTGGAATAGTATCCAAAATACTATTTGCATTTGAGTTAAAGAAGAAAATGGGGTATTCTATATAGTGTTGTTATTCGTTCTTGTCCAACTCTTTGTGATCCTTTGGGGCCATAATGTGCATGGGGTTTTCTTGACAAGGATTGTGAAATGCATTGCCCATTGCATCTACAGTGGATTAAGGGAGGAGAGATTGGGGAAGGGGGGAGAGACCAACAGAGGAGGAGGAAAGGGGAGAGGGAGGGAGGGGGAAAGGAAAGAAGGAGGGAGAGAGACAGGCATCTCTAGTATTGTTTGCTAGGGTTTTTGTGCAGAGAGTAAGCACATCATTATCTGATTTCTGCGACTCTCTCTTTTGTCCTGATTGTGGCTGCTAGGGTTCTTTGTAACCCGTCAGATGGTACTAGTAGCTAACCTTCTTCTTCTAATGGTTGGCTGATTGGTTTGGCGTTACTTCCACATGTGTCACTGGAGTGTCCTGTTGTCCCAGCACACTACCACGATCCCATCTGGGTCTCTTCAGCATAGAAGGCACCTTTTGGATCTCTTTTTTCTAGGAGCCCACTCAGTATTTTTTCGTGGAGTCCATACCTGCCCACATGTTAAAGAAAATAATCCTCAGTAGTGGCAGCAAGTTGGAGTGAAGCTATGGATAATTATAGACTCGTAAGGAGATGGTGACACAAGTCTGTACTTGAGGTGATCATAACTTGGATAATGTTGTGGTGATGGGAATGAAAAGGAGGGTGAAGAAGAATTTGGCGAGACTTGGTGACAGATTGGATAAAGAGGGCAAAGGAGCTAAAAGTCGAAGCAGTTCTCAGACCAGGGATTAAGAGAAACATGATGCCTCCAATGGCTTTGTAAGTCAGAGAGGGGAGCTGAGAGGATTTTCCTACTGGACATGATGATGTTCTGGCGATGGCAGGCCCTCCAAGGGGACTTGTCCTCAGTGCAATGAGAAGTTCAATACAGGAAATGGTAAGAGCTAGAAATGTTGGTTTGAGAATTGTCTGTGTACGTTTGGCAATAAATACTATGGGAACCAGCAAGCTTCCCAGAGGAGTAAAGTGAATGTCAAGTGAGAAATGCACAGGGCCCAAAGTGATAAACACCTGAGAGGGGATTAGGGAGAGTATGAAGGCAAAGCTCATAATAAATGTCAGATAATTGTGTATAATAGAAAGAACCCAGGCCCCTTGAGCCCTTATTCAGTCTCATTCATAAAGTTAGTCCCTTACCTTTGTGAGCCTCAATTTCTTTATCTGTAAAGTGTGAGTAATAATACCTGTACCACCGTGGTCACTACTAGTCCTACTAAATAACATTGATACAACTCCTTAGAGTTTGCTGTGCTCTGCTGTGAAGAACAATCAGGAACAGGTAAAAAAATGTCTGTGAATTCGTTTGCACATTCCTGGCTGGGATAATTATAAGATCCTAGATTTTAAAACTGGAAAATTGAACTAGGTAATCTAGTTCAACTCCCTCATTTTACAGTTGAGTAAACTGAGAGCTCACCTCGAAGGTTGTGATAGAATTCTGCATTTCTTCTTTTCTTCTTCTTCCTCCTCCTCTCACACATACAGTGAAGAAGAGACAGAGGCAGATTGGTGAATGTGGGGGGACATGTACATATTGTTTTATAAATGTATTGCAGATAAAAAAGTTATATGTTTCACTGGAATTAACTCAAAAAATTAACTCTAGTTATTTGTGGAATACAACAGCTCTTTAAATTAGAAAAAATATGTTTAGACAGAAATTGAGAGCCTAAAATTAAAACAATACTCCAGTGGCATTGCCCATGGCATCACATGTCAGCAGACCATTACAGTTAAGATGGAATCATTTCATAGAATTAAATAGTAGAATACCTCTGAGTAACATTAGTCCTGGCATTCATTTTATGGGTGTGTGTGTGTGTATATAAATGTACCAGGATTTTCATGAAGAGACTTCATTCTTTCCAGAGTTTTATTTACTTTGTAAATCATAGAAAATAAAAAGCATCAATAGGCAGGGTTCTTGCCAGTATGTGCCGGTGAAATGACACATCTTAAAGATCTGTTTTGAAGTCACAGCTGCTTGTTGGTTTTAATTCACCCATGCTACTCTGTGCCAGGTGTTGAGAAAGAAAGGACATAAGCCCTTCCATCCAAGAAATAGTAACAGTGCAAACCCGAAAGTGAGAAAATGCAAAGGAGAGGGCCTGAGTAGGAAAACTGTCCATAATTCCTGTGGTCCCCTCTCTGCAACAAAAACATCAATTACAGTTTTAATAATGATGATGGTGATAATAATAAAAATAACTAGCATTTATTATGTTATTTAATCTCTTAACAACCCTAAGAGACAGATGTTTGCATCATCTCCATTTTACAGAAGAAGAAACTGAGACTGAAGGAGAAAAAAGGCTAAGTCATTTATTTAGATTCATTCAACTAGATTGTGAAAAAGACAAGATGTATATTCCCAACTCTGGCATTCTCTCCACTAAGCCATCATACACTTGAAACTAGGGACTGACTCAGAACTACCCATGGAACATGGGATAGGTTTCCTCTCCTCTATCTTGTTTTTGTTGGCTGTTGTCAAAGCCCAACCACATTAATACCAGCCTCTGCTGCCTTGATAAAAAATGATGCTCTTGGCCTATCAAAGAAATATGTATGTGTGTTCTGGATTGTTCCTACAGTTTAAAAAATGACTTTGACCCAATCCATGCACAGTCCTTTCCTGGAGTGTACATTTGCAAGAATACTGCCAGGGTCAAGGGTTCAATCTATGGCTGAAGGACAGCTTTTTTCTGTACAAACTGTGACCCTGAATTCCCATACACACAAAATTAGTCATTTCCTTCTCCCCTCCCCAATGACCAGAACGTAGCTTACTAACTTGGACATGCTGTGCACTAATTTTCTCATGCACACACACAGACATGTATGCATGCGTGTATACATGCGCACTTCTTAAGAATTACACCAGAATATCCTTGATTATTATTGATTGACCTAATTCCAGGTTCTGGTTTTCAAAATACTGCACTCTAGTCCAAAGGCTTCTTAAGCTTTTTCTTCTCATGTTCCCTTTTCACCTGAGAAATTTTTATATCACTCCAGGTATATAAAATAGGTATAAAAATCAAACTTTTACTGACAAGAAGTCATAATTTTGTGGCCCCTACATTCAGTTATACACCCCATATGAGGTTGTGACCCATAGTTTAAGAAGCTGGGTTTCAAATGAACATTTTTGTTTTGTTTTTGGTTTTTTTGCCAGATAATAAGTCAGTTTTCAAATATACAGAAAGAAAAATCTGGAAACTTAAACTTAAACTGGAAGGAATTTTGTACTCTAAATCTGGATTCTACCTCCAAAATATCTCACTTATCCCTGTTAGTCTGCCCTGAACCCAGGTCCTCTGCACTTGCTTCTAGAATATTATAGTAGCCTTCTAACTGATCTCCTTGATGTTAGTCTCTTATCTACCTTCTCATCACTACCCCCCATTGCCTTTTATCTGTACAACGAGGTCTCCACCACATTGTACAAATCTCAAAGATCCAATTTGCTGTGGTATGACTTCTATACAAACAAACTTGAGGGTCTTAGGATTTTGCTATGTGGGTCTCTTCTTTACCCCCATTCCCACCCATTCACATTACAACCTTTATAGGAAATGGTATTGGTCAGTTAATGTGGCTAAGAGAAAAAGTCCCTTGGTGGTCAACCTTGTGGTGGCTGAACCCCTCCACACATAGCCAGACTAGTCCTTGAACAGTGGGTAACCTGGCATTAGATTGTTTTAGGCTAATGAAGGGAGTAGCAAGGTCCCCTCTGTTCAAGGATGATGCAAAGGACTAGGATTTAGTAGTGGTCCTTATAGCACCAGGAGAACAGCCTCTTCCCTGAGGAAACAGTCTTAGAGAAAGAAGTTTGTTAGATACCCCTGTGCTTCTATCAAAAGTATGAACAGAGAGATAAAAGCATTCTGCCATTATGCCAAATAAATAATAAAGGGTGTACGGCTTATATGGATTGTAATGCAATTAGATGCATTTAATGATTAAGGAGATACGGTGAAGTCCATCTATTCTTGGTCAGGAGATCTGAGAAAATAGCTGTGGGAGTTCTTATGTTTGAGCAAAAGAAAGAAATTACTCCTCTACAGGAGCTAGTAGAATTTTCAGGTGCTGCTTAAGGGATCTTAAAAATCTCTTAAAGAGGCAGGTCAGTTAAGATCCAGGGCACATGAAATTAAGCTTTTTTAGTTGAAAAGGCCTAGAAATATGAGATGAACCAAGTGAAGGGAGCATACTCTGTCGGTACTGAGATAAAGGCAAAAAGCTTGATCTATGAAAAGAGGAAGGAGGGAAGATCTCATACTCCATGAGAAAGATAAGAAAAAATACTCGAGCTTTGGGAGATAGAGGGTAGTGTCATAGTCAAAGTAAATTGATGACTTGGCAGAAGTGGTCAACATTGACCAAGGTCAAGGAGTTTTGAATGAATGAGGTGATTATAATTTTATTAGCTCTGCCATTAATGTAATATAAAAATTGGCCACTGCATGTTTTTCTGAAACAGGTTTGCATTTTGTTGTGGAAATTTGCCTATAGTTTGCCCCTATTCTTAAATGAAATTATTCAGTGATTCTGACAAACTTTAGAAATCAAACCATTCATTCATTTGCCATTGAACACACACACATATAAATTTATATATAATATAGTTTCTGTGTGTGTGTGTCTGTGGGTGTTGGCATTTTCCATGTCTGAGCAACCCCTAAACACGCCATAGCTGCCTTCATGGCTGTTTGGAACAAACCATTCTCAACCGCTCATTCTGCTGGGAAAGTCTTCACATGCTTGAGGTAGGCTTCCCCTTACTCATTGAGAGGTTTAAGGGCTGTCATTTGTTCTCACCCTGGTGCCCGCCTCCTCCTTTATCGGGCTGTGGCCGCTGCTCATGCTACAGCTTCTTGGAGCCACAAGTGAGAGCTGGGTGACAGCTAGATATCAGCCGTGGATGAGCAAGCCTGAAGAGAGTTTGGCAATTCCTTATTCCACTGATGCTGGGTCCTCCTCAGTACCCCATACCTAAGGACACAATTGTAGTGCAAAGTGCTGTAAAATCAGATGAGAGAGAGTGGTTCAAGGGTCTATAAATAACAGCAGGTCTTGGAATTGAACAATATGGATTTTTATAAACATTCATAGACACAGACCCAGCTAGAATTATAAGAAGATAAATGGAACTGATGGTACTTATAAAATATCATCTGCTTTCGTCTCTTCACTGGCCAGTTTCTTGCCACACCAACCTGTTTTATAAGAAGTTCTTGCATGATCTCCCCTTTGCTGACCTTGTAGAGTATATGTTCAGAGAGGGAGAGAAAGTGGGAAATCACATTTTAGGGTGGTGAGGACCTGCTAAAAATCTCAGACTGATAGTAATGTGACCCTACCCATCTTCAATCAGGCTTTCTTATTCGAGTTCCCAGTTAGGATTCTAGAACATTAAGACAGTAGCATCCAACCCTGTGCCGTGGACAGGGGCCCTGGCATCACCCCAAGGAAGCTCTGAATCCCCGTAGATACCACATGTTGCTGTTTTTGTTTAACCCCCAACAAAAGAAGCAACATAATGACCAGTTTTATGCCTGCTCTCATGCTTTATTTGTGCCAATGAAAAGTATTTCTCCTGGACGTTTAGCATGAGCTTATATTGATGAGATAACTTTTCTTGTAGTGGGCCGTCTGCCTTATTTACTCCAAGGTATCAAATGTGCTTTCTCATAGCTAGCACGGTTTTGAATTGGCATTTGGAGTAAAACTTCAAAGCGCCTGAAAGAATCTGATGCCTTTTCCTCCATTATATCTCTGTGAGCAAGAGGCTGTGCTGCAGCTTGTCGTGGAGCCGGAAAGACCTAGCTTTGAATGCTTCTTCTGTTACCTACAAGCAATATGTGCATGAGAGTAAGTGTATGTACTTAAACTCGCAGTCTCCCCAGCCCCTCTCGCTCCTCTTTGGTCTCTGTGATCCTTCCAGGGATGTAATTTGTCACCCACCCATGCCTACCCATCCCCAAACAGCTCATCACCATGTGCCCCAGGATTTGCTCTCCACTGTGCTATGGAAGCCTTCTTTCCTTCTTTTGATATTCATTGTGAGGAGACTAGTGCAGAAGCCCAGTTGTCCACTAATTTATCCCTTGCCATGTGAGGAATTCATCTTCTCTTTTCTGCATTTCAGTGCGAAGTTTCTTATTTGTGGCTCTCCGTTGCCCTCTGGGTAACACTCATTTTCATTTCGTCAGTGACTGTTATGTGCCATGCTCCACAACAATATGATAGGACCAATAGAATATTAATATTAAAGAGATGGCCCTTTGTTTTAGAGAGAAGTTTAGGAACATTAAAAGGAGCCTTGTAATTTCCTGAAGTCAGTCCAATTCTCATCTTCTTAGTTAATTCTGGGGCCAGTCAGTACTCATTGGTGTCCATCTGTACTTTCTGTCCCAGATAGAAATTATATACATATATTGTGTGTGTACGTGTGTGTATATATATATATATAATATGTATGTATGTATATGTATGTATAATTTGTATATACATATACACACATAGACATAGATAGTAAAATAGGTATGTGATCTTGCTATCTTTCTATTTGTCTACTATCAATATATTCACACACAAAAACTCATTATAGATTGTCCATCTAACTTGTGTGAATGGTCAAGCCAAACTCTTTTGAGGATTTGCATTTCTGCCATAAGGATTTGCGATTGTTCCAAGGCTTGATACAATCAGCACAATGTCAGATACAAACAAGAATGTCTAGGGGACTTCACAGCCCTCAGGAAATCCATCTTCAACTTGAACTCTGCACTGAATCTCCATGACATCAGTTGTTTGGCAAGCATATTCTCTATTTTATTTCTGATGTTTATGGTCAGAAGGAGCCTTGAATAAAGCAATATCTGTTGTTCTATCTTTCAAAGAATCTTAAGTGTTTTTGCTGTGTGAGTGGGCTGTATTCTCGAAATAGAGCCTTTAAGACAGCATTTTACTCTATCAGATTAACTATCTTTTTACTAAGTGTTATAGGCACTATATCTTTTTGTTAATTATATAATAAAAAATACTGTATAATAAAAAACATTTGTGAAAGCCTTTATCTTTCTTTCTAATACTTTCATCAAGGATATCCCTAACGTGTATGTAAGTGATTTGTACAAAAAAATTTATATAAATGAGAAATTAGACATATGTTCTTGATATTTTCCTCACTGGCCTTTTTTTTTTCCCTGAGGCAATTGAGGTTAAGTGACTTGCCCAGGGTCACACAGCTAGGGAATGTTAAGTGTCTGAGACCACATTTGAAGTCAGGTCCTCCTGACTTCAGGGCTGGTGCACTACATTACCTAGCTGCCCCCTCGTGGCCTTTTTGATCCAAAACTTTTCCCATACCTTTAGCATTTTTCCTCCATCCAATGATCTGTGTGCATTTATCAGAGTCTCCTCAAAGTAATGTTGCCTCTATCATAAACTTTTTCTGCATACACTTTTTCTGTATATATATTTGGTCTAATCCAGTAACATTTCCTGCCTGAATTTTCTTTAGTGCCATAACTGTCTCTTCAATAAACTGATCTTAGACCATGATATTAGGTTTCCAAATGGGGTACTTCTACTGTCCTTGTTAAAAATTAAGATGAAAAATGTTTATCCAAAAAATCTTTGCCTATCTTTTTCCATTCTTCTAATGTTGTCCTCCTTCATTTTTATTCTTAAATGCTCTTATAATAATTTGGCTTATTTTGGAACTATTGCCAAACTTCTTAAAAACTGATTTTACCCTCCATGTTTTTCACTGCTATATACTGCTCATTCTCTCTACCCTTTCTCTATAGGACTTTACAAATAAGTTTATTTAGTAAATTAAGATACTTTTAAAGCCTTTTTGGCTCTCCCTATTATGGAAATTACAACAGCTAGGTCATTTAGTAGACAGAATGCAGCACCTGGAATCAAGAAGACTTTTTTTCCTGAGTTCAAGTTTGGCCTCAGACACTAGCTGTGTGACCCTGGACAAGTCACTCAATCCTGTTTGCCTCAGTTTCTCATCTGCACAATGAGCTGAAGAAGTAAATGGTAAACTACTCCAATATCTTTGCCATCAAATCCCACAAGGGATCACACAAAACAACTCAATAACCACATCATAGAAATTGATGTGTCAATAACTTTTCTCTTGTCTAGTAGTAGTCACTTTTTATTACCAATAATTTGCTAGAAAAGATAAGAATTGACTTATTTAAATTACATATTATATCTTTATCTCATTAGCCTTTTTTTCTTATATTAATTTTGAGCTTTGCTTTAGCAAGTCATTGGTCTGAGACACAGACACCTATTTCAGGAATAACTACATCAATAATAAGTATTTTTCTGCCTATTAAAGTGTAATCATTTTCCTTTGGGGTGAGGTGATTTTGTTCTCATGAGAGCCCCTAATAGTTATTTAAGAGTCAAAGTCATCAGCATGAGTGATCTTAAAATTCTTAGGTCTCTCTTTCCTTTCATTCCTTATTCCTATTCCATAATTTCCAATGTGTTTCTCACTATCCTTACCAGATCTCTTCTTTTCAGTGAAGTTTCCAAGTGTCAAGGTATGTTGATTTAATCTGAAGATTTTTCAAGTTCTTCCCAGATCTCTTCTTCTTCATCCTCTGTTACTAATGTTGATACATAAGCTGTAGTTATTTTCATGATGATCTTTTGCAAAAATTTACCATGAGCTCTACAATACCAATTGACCAGACTAGGAAATAATAATTTCTTATTGCTTTTAGGTGCAATAAGATAAAACTATATTCAGTAACTCTTCTCCACCCCCTCTCCAAGGAGAGGCAGTCCTTCCATTTTATCATCCCTTTCTTCCTTCTGGTTTAATTTATCTTGAGAGTGGTAAGATAGCTATGATTCATTTCCTCCTGTAGTATGTCCATTCATTGGATATTGGACAAGGATTGCACATTTAGACTGCCAACAGCTTGTTAAAGATTATAGATGGTCCAATAACCAAGTGATTCAGATCACCTCTACCTTTTTTTTTTTTCTGCTATTCAGCTATCACATTGCAGAAGTGGAAAGGGGCTATGTAGGATTGAGGACCATTTTGTATTTTTCCTTGTTATTATGACCAAAGAAATTCATCACCAAGTAGCCAGCCTGCTGGGGATGAGTTTTACTCAGCTAGATGGATCCTCAAAAAGATTCATTCTTTTGCCAGTACCGTATCCTAAGCTGTCCCAGCATGGTAGAACCTATCAGAGTTTATGCTTTATTCACATAGCCTCCGCAAACCAGGATCATTTCCATGTCACTAGAGGATTTGGAATGAAAGCAGCTCTGTAGGATTATAAAGTACGGATGAGTTGCAACTCTGTGTCCATGGTGTGAATGTCCACACTAAGGCCTTTCCACATCATTAAGGCACAGATCCAGACCACAACCAAACGAAATCAAACAAAAAAAACATTTGTTGCAAAATCTGGACTTGTTATATTGAAAACTAAATACTAAAACAAACGGAATATAAAGCCAGATCTAATGTTGAAACTGTCATCACTTCAACCAGACTTATCATCTCTAAAAACTGCAAAACACCAGCAGCCACTCTCTCATTAAATGGTTTGTTACAATAAATGAGCAAACGTATCATCTGTAGACTGAATAATCAGTCTTACCCATATACATATTACTATTTTACAAAAATATAGAGATGCTATTATGATTAATATAATACACATTTATTTTCCAAAACTTCTTAATAAGGTGGTTTTTGTCATTATGCACAACAGCTATAGTGTCTTAAATTTTTTTTTTATTTTTAATTTAATACTTCCCTCTGGGGAAAAAAAGGAAAGTCTTGTCCTAGATAAATCAATTCAGCTGGTCAATAAGCAATTATTAAGCACCTTCTCTAGTCCAGGTACTGTGCTAGAGCAAATGCTAGCTTCTCTGCTAAATGGATTCCCAAAATCTCAGTGAGCCTTCACTATCTGGAGATATGAGATGGCTTCTTGACACATAACAGCACAGCACTACCTAAGGTACCCTAGGCCTACATCATCTCAGAATTAAATTTGACTTCAATTTCCACTAGAGACATACCTGACTCATAGCTCAACTGCAGTAACTGAAGACTGATTCAACAATAGTTTCAATTCAGTGAACATTTATTAAGCACCTACAGAGTGTGGGAGGCACCATACTAGTCCCTGGCCCATACATGCTTCATTCTTTTACTTAGCAACATCAAAGTCTGTTAAGACCAATGTGGTTATTCTTTGACAGGCTTGTATGGAAAAATACATTCTGACACTGAACAAATTGGCCCCACGTTACCTTCAAAAGGTTACCTCCTACCACCCACCAGTCTTGATCAGGTTTTCCATATTATCTCCTCCTCTTCTCTCTTAAAATCCTTCACATTCTTCAGGTTCTGACTCTGAGTCCTACCATTCATTACTTCACACTTCTGCTTATCCCCTACACCTGCTTAGTAGTGGGACTTATACTGTTACTTGTCTTGTTCAACTCTTGATTTAACTTTTTACCTGAATAAGTTTCATCTTCACAGTAAGAGATGCCCTTAAGATCAGGGATCAGGGATACTTTTTGTGTCCTCACAGTGTTGTTCACATAATACATCCCCAGTAAATATCCATTAAATTTTAATTTAAATCAAACATACCACCATATTCTTGGCTCCTTCACATGCCACCACTCATTGTTTCTTCAAACATTTCCCACGTAAAAATATTTATTTTAGTCATTGAATTGAAACAGATGTTTTGGGCCTGGAGTGACAGAAAAGTACTTTGGCAGATTTTTTCCCCATCCAAAATTCTTGAGCAGAATGTCAGGAAGAAACTTAAAACAACAAGAAAAACCAGTGTACATTAGAAATGATAGCAATGCCTTTTAAAACTTGCATGAGTAGCTCTGAAATGGCTTCCCACCCCTGTGATGCAACATCTGCTTATATAGATATACACTCAAAGGTACTTATTAGCATCCTGATTTCTCAGTGACTGATTTGCCCTACGGCTGCTTCAGAAAATAGGTCCTTGTAAAGTTTCTGTTCCTGCCAGCCACTGTTCCTAAGAATTACCTAGCTGAAGAGGAACCAGCCTGAGTGCTGATAGGTGAAGAATATGCCACATCAAAAGGGAATGGGCTTTGAAAAATCAGATGAGGAAGGGGCAGGTAAGACAGTAGGAGAGCCCTTTTCATCATAAAGGTGTTCTATAAATAGATGAAGCTACATACTAAAATCTGAGGAATTTTGTATTCATTGCTAACAAGTTTTCCTTACTACCTAGTACCTGCTGCATTGTTTCTCGAGGGATTCGTTTAACAAATCCAGTTCATGTCTGTCTTCCTGCTGCCCCCCCCCAATTGATTTTAATTTCAATTGGTATAATTTCAAGTGGAAATAATGTTCAGCATTCAAATAATGTGTGCTTGTATCTCACCCTCTCCTGCCATGATAGAAATAGAAACCCTAAATTCTTTAGCTGGAGAGATAGTCAAAGATGGTAAATATTAATACCTTTTTGTGCATAGAAGAAATCATAAGATTTACTTGTGTATTCTTTTCTCAATTTTGAACGTTTGAATTACAGAGCTCTCAAATTAAGCAGTTGAATTCCTGGCATTTTTAGTGTGGCACTTGAATAAGCTCTTTAAACTATTAGAATGATTTTTTAAAATTTTACCCATTTCTTCAACAGCTTGCTGTTGGGAATTATTTAATTGAAGATTTTTGCACTGCTCCCCCTTCTCTTTTTAACTTCAAATCAAAATTTTTTTCCTGGTTAGGGAAGTTTTCATTTTGTTCCTAGAAATGGATTGTATTTCCTGTCTCTTGTTTATTCTTACACTATTGAAAGTGTACCACTTACCTTATATGAGAAATGTAGTGTGCAGGTTCAGGAATGCCCCTCTATATTTCCTCTTCTTCTTCCTTCACCATTTCTTAGAATAATGGGGAACCATTCTCTCCTCCCCTTTTTCCCCTTCCTCTCTCCTATTCTAGATTTTTTTAAAGAAGGTGTATTTCTAAATCACTGACTCCATGAATATAGAATGCCCCAAGTCTTTGCCTCATATCACTGCCCTACTCTCCTTACCCCTTCCCCAGCTCCCCAGTGCCTTGGACTAAAACTGGTAACTTGGAAGACATACCTGGAGGCAGCTAAGTGCATCGAATACTTTTGTCTAGAGTCAAGGATACCTGAGTTTAGATGTGACTTCAGACATTTACTAGCAGTATGACACTGAGCAAGTCACTTAACCATCTCTTTTTCTCAGTTTATTTACCTGTAAAATGGGAATAATAGCAGCACCTACCTTGAAAAATTGTTATAAGGATCAAACAAGATAATATTTGTAAAGTACTTAGCACAATGCCTAGCAAATTGTAAGATTTACATAAAAGCTTCTTTCCTTCCCCTCTCCATTGGGTGGTTATTATTAAAATTGATCACAGGATTTAGAAGGGATTTAAGGTCCCTTCATTTTACAGGAGAGGTAACTAAGACCCAGTAAAGATAAATGGTTTGTCCATGGTCACCCAACAAGTGTACACAGCAGGATTTGAACCCAGACTCTCCTGATTTCTAAAACTGTTTTTGTTTTTCGGTTGTTTTTATTTTCCCCCCTAATAATCAAAGTCTGACTGATGGGATTGAGTTCAGGCATCTAGTTGATCTTCAGTCACTGAAATTCACCAAGACTAGTAAAACAGAATTATTGAGTCAAAACAGATTTTGGTGTCATTGTTGTGTTCTCTGCAAATGGTTTAGCAGTCCGGTACAAAATGTTGAACTTGGCTGAATCCTTGTAGTCTGAATGCCAAGACACTCTATGCTGTATCTGTCTGTGACTTAACAGAAATGTATGCTTTACCTGTGATACTGTCTAATAAAGTCTTGATGTTTGCTTTCCTGATCCATATTGCATATTTGACTGTTGGACTGGGAGGAGAAGGGGAAAAGGCAATGTAGGGAGAGTAGTCACGAATAAAGATCCTATAGATTAATATAATACAATCCTAGAGCTGGAGGAAATTTCAGAGAAAATATAGCATAAACAAGTTATTTTACAGTTGAGGAAATTTCCTTTGCCCAAACTATTGCCAGAATTTGGAAAACTCTAAGATTCCTAGGATAGAAAGGGATCCCAGAGATTATCTAGTCCAACTCATGATACACATAAAAAATGTCATTTAGAAGAACCCAGAATGTTTGTTTCAAGATATATATTTCAAGCCTTGTTTCCCCCATCTTGTATTTGGTTAATTTTTAAAGCACATGTGGGACTTCAAATTTATTCCATTAGATTATATTTTATTGGATTCATCTCATTGTATAAGCTTTTAATTTAGATCCTAAATGTCAAATACCATATTAGCTATCTGTTCCATTCTGTTGTTTAGTCATTTTTCAATTATGTTTGTTTAGTCGTTTGTTCCATCATGAGGGTTTTTTTTTTCAAAGATATTGAAATGATTTGCTCTTTCCTTCAGCTCATTTTTCAGACGAGAAAACTGAGGTAAAGTTGAGTTAAGTGTCTTGCCCAGGTTCTTACAACTAGTAAATGTCTGGGGCTAGCTAGATTTGAACTCTGGTTTTCCTTCCGTTAGGCCTGATGCTCTCTTTACCTAATTGTTCCTATTTATTCTGATTTTGTGCCTTTTACAGATTTAATAAGTATATTTTCTGTTTGTCCAAGATACTTATAGATGTTGAATACAACATGATCCAAGACTCAATTAGAGATATCTATATAAATTAATAATAACTCTCTCTCTAAATCGTTTCTTCTTTGGACTAAGTTTCTCTGGTTCTTTCAACCAGTGTTTGTATGGTTTAATCAGATCTTCACCAACTGGGTCACCAAGTTAAATGTAATTATTAGAGACTGAGGTACATACCCTACTCTGATCAAAGCCATGCTATTGTATTGATAATTACAAGTGCATCTAATCCATTGTAATATCTTTGTTTGTTTGTTTTTTCTGCCTAAGTCTTACCTACTTCCATTGGCTGATGCTGACACAAAATTCTTTTGCTTGGGTCTATAAGCCACATGTGAAGCTAGATAACTAGATACTAAATGAGGAGGAAAACATAACACCCACATAACAGGAAAGCTCCATTCAGAGAACTAGAAACTAGAGAAAGCAAACCCTCCTGTTACTTTTTTCCTCTATCTCTTTTGAAGTGTTAAAAGGCCAAGAAAATTCAAGATGAGAAACCTACAGAGAATGCAGTCTCTCACTTTCGACCAAAGAAAACATTTCTTGCCCTTTTAAATTGCATGTCTTTTGTGCTTAGAAACACTTTCTTGACATGTTTCAAGCTTCAGAGTGAGCATTTTCAGCCTTTGGTCAATGGATCAATGCAATGTGGGAAGTTAAAAGAAATATAACCAATCTCATACCACGTGTTTCTTTGCCATGCTTAAATAAGTTGGGCTGATTATATGATATTTTCCTTGACATGAAATGTTTCAGTGGACTACAGAATTTTATCCTATGATAAGCTGCAATTTATTTGTTATAAATGTCCACAATCTGAGTTATAATGGTGAGTGAATGATGTGGGGTTGTTAAGAATATCTTTTTTTTATTATTTTTAAAATTTTTATAGTGCTTTTATCTTCTTTGCAGAGGGCAGGTAGGTGGATGTTAAGCCTATACCTTCTTTGTCCATATGCCATCCCTGTGAATATGGGGTAAAAATTTCCCTTTTAACATAAAGTACTTTGCCTAGATAAAGTTCAGATTTAAGTCAGTAGTTTAGGTAATCTCTTTAAATTCTAAATTCCAGGATTTAAAAAAAAATGCTTTCTTAAATTGTACAAAACTTAGTGAGAAGGATACCCTATATACCAAAACATTTATATCAGCAGCCTTCGGTGAACTGGAAACAAAGTGGGTACACATCAGTTGGGAGAAGAGTTAAACGAATTGATACAGGAATATAATGACATAGTGCTATGCCATAAAAACCAATATTGTATATGGAGTTCAAGGAAACACGGAAGGCTTGTTAGAATTGTTGCAGACTGAAGTAAGCAGAGAACAGGATGCACAGGGACTACAGTAACATCCAGAAAAACAACACTGGATGGCCGTCAGTCTCAGGCTAATTCAAAGACTTGTCTTCCTCCTAGAAAATAAATGGTGAAACTCACTTCCTTCTTGGTAATGAGGGGGATGAGAGTGGGGTCAGACTCTGGGAGTACAATGCTGCAGATATGCTCTGATAAGTTACTGAGTTAGTTGAGTTTGCTGAGATTGAGCCCTGTGAGTGAGCAGAGTTGATGTCCTATTTGGGGGCTGGAGGAAACAGGAGAATCAAAGTTAAATCACAAGACTGGGAAAGTAGTGTGGTATAGTTAGTGGATCAAGCATCCGAAGACATGGTTTTGCAAGCCACCCACTCTCTCAGCTTCAGTATGATTCATTATTTTAACAAATATTTGAATGCCTACTGCTGTACTTGGCACTCTGTAAAATGAAGTACTCAAGCTACATAATATCTAAGGTGACTCCCATCTCTAAAATCCACTGATTTTTGTGACAGAAATTCTTTGGAAATTTGTATTTTAGCAATCACTTCTTTGTGAAGTATTTTGACATTTCTTGATTTTAATAGTTCTTTTTTTTTTTAAGGTTATAGAAAAACAAAAGCCAAGAAATCATCACTATTGTGTGTATGAATATCAAATTCTTGGTACACCTTCTGCCTCCTTCCCTGATTTCCAAAGCATATAATCCCTAACCCTGAGATGGTTCCCAAGTATACCTTTCCTTCTTTAATCCCTTTTATGACCTGCAGGAGCATGTGATATGGGGGGAATTATGGAGATGATCAGGCAAATTACTCCAAGAGAGTGGAGTACTTGATAGTTTTGCTTGCAATTTTGCTATGTTTAATAAACCATGTGGCCACAGGAAAGTTGATTGCCTGTGTAATATCAACACAGAGGGTTGAGAGAGAGCTCAGAAATTTCCCACACAGCAGGGAGAGTGACTCTAGCCTAGAGTTCTATAAATTGTCTGTTTTTTTTTTTTAATAGTTCCAAGCAAAAATTTCTTTCATATCTTAGAATCTTGAAGAGCCCAGTTTCAGTAGTCTTTGCTTCCTGGTCTTTTTTAAGCCAAGATTTGCAGAACTGGACTTCTTGCACAGGCCAGTAGATTCTTCTTGTCATCATTAGATTGTGAGCTTCTCAAGATCAGTTTGACCTTTGCCTTTCTTTGGAACTTAGGGGGCAATTAAAAAGGCTGAGTGTTGATAGAATCACTGAGTTGTGGACTAAAGCAGACCACCACCTGATTGATTGGGCAAAATCGCAAATGGCACTGCCTTGATGGTTACCTTTTAAGTGATACCCTTTCTCTTTGTAGGCTTATAGAATGAAGAACTGGAGTCACTGTGCTTTACTTAAACTATTATGTTGCCTCTGATGTGACCTGGGACACTCATCAAGTTCATATACAGCCCACAACACAGGGGAGATAGAAGCAGTTTTATTGTATAGTATATAGCAACCTCTATTCAGTTAAGTCTTTCTCAAATGTCTGCTTGAGGTGTATGTGTACATATGTGTATATAGTGCTTTGCAAATCTCAAAGCACTACATAAATGCCATCACCATCATTACCATCCTAATCATCCTTACTATCATATTTACAAGGCTTTCAGGAAATCAGACACCCAAAAGAGAAACTCTTCTAACTTGACCTTGACTCAGAATGACTTAAAATTTTCATAGGTTTCCATGGGAACTCTGGGCACATTTAACCAATAAAAGATTGTTTTATCCATCCTTATTATTATACTTGACTTATTAAGTCAAGTATAATAGCATAGTAGAAATTAAGGGTGGCCTTTATCAGTTAATTGAACTGGTGAAAATATTGGTAGATCTTTCAAAGTAGTGTTTTAGAGAAGAAAATATTGGCCTAGGAATTAGGAAATCTATGCCCTAGACCCCACAAGCACACAAATGTAAGATATCAAGGACATGCATATTTAAATACATGTCCAAAATAAATTTAAAGAAAATAAATAAAAATTAATACCAAGTAATTCAATACTTGTCACCAGTCTACTCCATTGGACTTCACCATTATCTCCAGAAAATCATCTTCCTGAAAGATCAAATTGACTCTAAAGCTTCCACTCCTCAGTAATCCCACTCCCTTGAACCCCTTCTCTAGAGAGTGGAAAGTATGTATTAGAGAGCTCTTCCCAGGTCCTCAATTTATGTAATGAATCCAGGGTAAACACCTCAAATTTCCCACCTGGCTGCAGAATTTCCTCTCTTCCCTTTCCTCCCCTTTTTCTTATTTATATATTATATTTATTGTTATATTTATGTTTATCTAAAATATCATTTATATAACAGGATGTCAATATATTATATATATTATATTAATCCACATTGTGTTATATAATAATGTTACTGTCTTTCTTCATAACGTGTAAGAGGGCAGGGACTGTATTTTATCTTTCTTATATCACTAGCTTAGAATTTCTGGCAATAGTAGGCACTTAATAAATGTTTATTTTTTAACTACCAGATTGGGGGTGAGGAGGGAAGGGCCAGAGAAGGGAATAAGTATTTCTCTAGTGCCTACTAGTGCCAGGCACTGTGCAGATATTATCAGAATAGGGAGAGATGATGTACTGGAGGCTTTTGTGATTGGGTAGGTGAGTAGTCATGAGGACCTACAATGGTGGCTGTCTGAATAGAAAAAATGAAATGATTTTAGAAATGTCATAGAAATAGTAATGACAAGATTTATTAACTGAATGGCTAGATTGGCAATAAGGAGTTAGTGGATGTTTTGAGTAGGGGAACAAGACAGTCAGACCTGTGCTTTAGAAATATCACTGCAGCAGCCCCTTGGAGGTTAGCCTAGAAAGAGAAGAGATTCAAGGTAGGGAGACCAATTAGGTCCCTGCTGCAATAATCCAGGCAAAAAGTTGATGGTTTTATGAGTGGAGAGAAGAGGATGGATAAGAAGGATGTTACAGAGCTAGATCTAGAGAGGCTTGGCAAGAGACTGGATAAATAGGCTAAGACTGAAGAATTAAGGATAACTGAGCTTGTAAACCTGTGTGAATGCAAAGATAGGGATATCTGCCAACAGAAACAAGGAAGGTTTCGCAGAGGAGGTGGTAATTGAGCTAGATTTTGAAGGAAAGGCAAAGTTGTCAAGAAAGAAATGAGGAAAGGCATTCCAGATAGGAGGTGTATAGAATAAACAAAATTCTGTTGGCAAAAGAGTTTAAAAGGGGGAGAAAAAAGCATAAGACCAATTTTCCTTGAGCATCTCTATCAGGAAATAGTGTCTGTCTTGTGCTGAAAGAGCTGAATATAACTTCTAATTGTTTTCATTTGGTAAACATTAAATAGTTCAGTTTGACTGAAATATAATGCTATGCAGATATTGTCTAATTTGATCCTTATAGCAACCAAATGGCAGGTGCTGTTATTATTCTAATTTTAAAATTGAGGAAACTAAGGCAAACAAGCAGGTTGAATGACTTGCCCAGAATCACAGAGCTAGGAAGTCTCTAAGGTGGGGACCTCCTGGCTCCAACCCCAGCAATCCATCCACTGTTCCCCCAGCAGGGGAAAGGGAATCAGGGAGAGCTTCCTATGGAAGATGGTATTTAAGCTATACCTTGAAGGAAAAAGTGGGTTTTCTGAAGTAGAAGTGAGGTATACATTTCATTAATGGGGGACAATAAATGATCAAAATAAAATAATTTTTTTGTAAAATTGACAAGTAAATTTTGAGGGAGAAAAAAGCCATCACATAAAACCCTGCATTTAAAAAAATGTTCAGGATAAACAGAAGATATCTTTGTGCCTAAGGAATGGTGTAGATACCACCTTCAGAGAAAAAGTAAAAAGCAAGAAGGGTCACAGATGTAGCTGTTTCCATCAAATGCAAACCACTATTTCTGTGACCTTCAACCAATAAGGAAATCTACTTTATAACACATGCAGAGTGTCCTTGCAATACCTTACAATTAGTGGCTCACAAAAGTCTGTTTTAAAAGGAAGGCCTCTTGAATTCTCCATTCTCTGTGTTTTTTAGCATTAAGAACTGTCTGCAAAAGGATGTCCCAAGATGCAAAGGTCATAGATGGGAGATTAGTATTCTCTTTGTGAAGAACACAGAGGAGAAGGTTAGGTTGCATCACCTAGTGCAATGATGGGGATGAATAGACCCCAGAACTAAGGCAGGAGGAGATGTCTGAAGCTGGAAAGCTTACACTGGAGCCAGGCTCTGCAGGGCTTTCAAATAGCCAAACACTATGTAAATAATTTTACCTCTTTAAATCTCACTTTTCTCTTCTGTTAAAATGAAGGAGAAGTATTCTCCTGGCATCAAAATTTTGCTATCATTTGTCTGCATATGTATGTCTGTCTAATACAGGAACATATGTAGGGGGCAGGTAAGATAACTCAAGTCATTTATATTCCTATCCTTAGAGAATATGAACCTTTGTGTCTTTTGCAGTGTTAGGTCTCATTCGTTTCAGTGTGCTGGGATTTATGTGTTGTTGAGGCTCAATGGGGGGAAAAAATTCTTGGACATTTTTAGTTAGATTCACTGAATATTTTAACCTGTTGACAAAAGAGTTTAAAAGGGGGAGAAAAAAAAGCATAAGACCAATTTTCCTTGAGCATCTCTACCAGGAAATAGTGTCTCTCGTGTTGGAAGAGCTGAATATAGCTTCTAATTGTTTTCATTTGGCTGCATAATGTAGCTTAGGGGAGTCCTTATATGAACTCATGCATCACAATGAAAGTGGTCATGTGATGAGATTCCATTTAGCATGCAAGCTAGTCCTCGTTGCTATGTTTAGATTCTTCTATCAGATTTGCTCTGTGGCAAATGCACCATTGATAGCTCTTTTTCCCTTACCTCCATAGGTCATGGAAAGCATTAATAATAGAAGTTTTTAGATAGAATTTTGAAAGCCGTGTTACTGAAGGTGACATCACTCATTTGGAGCTGCAGTGGTTTTTTGTGATGTCAAGTTTACTATATTTACCTGCTTACTATATTTTGTTTATGCCTCAATGGAAGAATTAAAAGGGAAAAATAAATGCTCTATGGGAGGTAAATGGCCAGCATTGGGTTATGAAATCAGAATAAAATCTCATTGTCTATCATTTTAACCATTTAGGATAATGTGTCCTTTTCTAGAAAAACAAGATGAGGCAGATGCTTTAAATATTACAAAGGAACACTTGTCAAAACCCTGTCCAGGTTTTGAAAATTACGCCACATTCTTTTGTCCTATTTGTAACAGGCCATTGATAATCCACTGCAGATAACTGGGCAACTTGTATTTCTGTGTAACTTGCCTTTAAGGGATCGGGTGTTCATAAACTATGATGCAAAATAAAAACATGCTTAAAAACAATTTAAAAAATCACAATTATATATGTTTTTAGATAGAGGCTCATCTTCTTTTCTGAAGGACACTCCTTGGGGTGTAAGTTAATTTGAACTGCTACCCATGACATACATTTAAAAAACAAAAACCCTCACTATCCTCACTAGGGGTCTCCTGGGTGGATAAGCAAACTTCCTATGGAATCTTTTTTTTAATTTTTTTTTTTTCTGCTGATCCTGTCCATTTGACATTTTGAAAGCTCCTACACTGAAAATTTCTGTATTCTAAGGAGAATCCAGGCTTGGAAGAAAAGATGAATCTTGGTCATTCAGTCCCCTTTCTCCCAGCACTAGGTTTCTACAGTAATGGGAAATGTGGTAGGGTGAAGAGACTCCCAAGTAAAGCAACCTAGTAATTAGCTATGTCTCTATAATAGTCTGGGGTTTTTCTGTTGTTTTTTGTTTGTTTGTTTATTTTGTTTTTTAAATAGCCCTCTCACTGACATATATGTTTGGGAAATGAGAGGGTGTTTATTACTTGGATTTTACTTTGAAGATTTTAAAGATTTGGGGTGATGGAAAGATTGGTAAGAGGGAAAATGTAGAATCATGACAGTGTAAGGTATTTAATACCAGATACGATTTTCTCTTTCTCTGTAGATTGATTCCACCACTCAACCCTCCAATTACTTTAACACCAAGTCATTGGAAATTTCCTAGTGTTCCTGTTGATTAAGTGGTGCATATATCGTTATGATTATGTGAAAATTACTGTATTCAGCTTTAATCTTGCAAGTATCAAACCTCAAATATTTTACCTTTAGGCGATCTTTTTCCTCCATAGGAGCATTAACCAGTTTGATTAATGTAATCAGGTAGAATATAATGGAATAATAAAACAAATTCAGCATTTTTTATGGCACTCCTTTGTCTCAGGGTAAAAAATGCAGTCTCCACTTGTGATTCCCTCAGCATGCTATTCTCTCATCTGCCCGGGGTGACTCACAAAGATAGGATTGGGAGCTACTTAGATACACCATGGCAAAAGAGCTGATGCCTGCCTCTAGCCTATAGTTTGGCTTTTATTGATCTCTTCACATTTTCTTCTATAAGAAGTCAAAAATACAACATGCCAAGACAACAGAGAATTATAAGAAAAATATGTTTTCAAATGGACAAACTAAAGGAGATTTCAAAAAACTAAATACAGTTTCTCATTCATCTAATAAAAGGGAAGGGTGGCCGTTACTCTCCTTTGTTTTCCAGTTATGATACTTCTGCAGAAGGTTTACACCTTCCTCATGTTTTTCTTTGATATTGAAGTTGATTTGTGTTTCAAGGAGCACACACACAACCCCTCTAATTCCCTGTGTATGAGGAATTAGAGTGAAAGGGAATGGGGGGGTGAGAAGAGAAATTGATCCTGGGGGTAAAATTGCCAATCTACAAACTAGAAGATTGTTGCTGGTTTGTTTTTCACTTATGTGCAATTTTTTCGTGACTCCATTTGGAGTTATTTTGGCAAAGACACTGGTGTAGTTTGTCATTTCCATCTGCAGCTCATTTTACAGATAAGGAAACTGAGGCAAACAGGGTAAGTGACTTACCCAAACAGCTAGGATCACACAGCTAGGAAGTATCTAATACTGGATTTGAATTCAGAAACAGGGGTCTTCCTGATTACAAGCCCAGTTCTCTATCCACTATGCCATCTTATTGTCCAGAAGGTTTTTATTAGGGTATAATTGTAAATTAATGACCTTATCTCCTTTAACATGAACTTCATACATGAAAAGAAGACTAAGAATCATTTTGTCGTTTCACTTATATCTGACTCTTTGAGACCCCATTTGGGATTTTCTTGGCAAAGATTCTGAAGTGCTTTGCCATTTCTTCCTCATTTTATAGTTGAGGAAACTGAATCTAATAGGGTTAAGTGATTTGCCCAAGTTCACACAGGTAGTGAGTTTATGATGCCAGATTTGAAATCAGAAAGTTGAGCCTTCCTGATTTCAGGGTCAGGGTTTTGTCCAGTATACCATCTAGCTGCCTGCAGTCCCAAGACCCAGGTACAAAGCCCCAACCCTTTGCTAGTTATGTCAGCATGCCATCTGCTTTTTGATTTTCAACTTTCCGATGATCATATAATATTGATGAAAATACTAGCATTTCCTGTTTCAGTGAAAGTGAAGGCAATCCTATAATTAATTCTAAAGTGTTTGAAAAATGTTCTTAAATTTCCAAAAACTGGAGGCAAGACCTGCTTAGTTGGGTTACCCAATGTTTATCTCAGTCATTTGAGAAGCCACCTAGCTCAGTATGCTTAAATAAAAGGAAGAAAGACTATCCCTGAACTAGAAATTTCACCAGTCTTCTTGGCTGTTCTTCCTGTGAACATATGAAGGCAGAGATACATATATTTATTAATATGGCATTAACTTTAAAATTGTGACTTACCAAGTCAGAAGAATTAACAGAATCACAAAACATAAGAAACAATTCTTTCTCTCTGCTAAAGTATGTTAGTTATAGACCACAAAGCACTGAATAATGGAGAAAAGCCTAAGAGAGTAATTTGTCAATTTATGTTAAGGGAAATCAGCCTATTTTGTTTTTACTTTTTATGAAAACTTATTTTCAAAACATATGCCTGGATAATTTTTCAACACTGACCCTTGTAAAACCTTGTGTTCCAAATTTTTTCCTCCTTATCCCCAGCCTCTCCTCTAGATAGCAAGTAATCCAATCAATATATGTTAAACATATTAAAATATATGTTAAATTCATATTTTATACACATACATAAATATGTATACATATTTATACAATTATCTTGCTGTATAAGAAAAATCATATCAAAAAGGGAAAAAAAATGAGAAAGAAAACAAAATACAAGCAAACAACAAAAAGAGTGAAAATGTTATGTTGTGATCCACATTCAGTTCCCACAGTCCTTTCTCTGGGTGTAGATGGCTCTCTTCATCATAAGATCATTGGAACTGGCCTCAGTCATCTTATTTTTGAAAAAAGTCACATCCATCAGAATTAATGATCATATAATCTTGTTGCTGTATACAATGTTCTCCTGGTTCTACTCACTTCACTTACATTAGTTCATGTAAATCTCTCCAGGCTTCTCTAAAATCATCCTGCTGATCATTTCTTATAGTAAAATAACATTTGGGCCCCACATGTGCAAGAATGTTTGTGGCAGCCCTTTTTGTAGTGGCTTGAAACTGGAAACTGAATGGATGCCCATCAATTGGAGAATGGCTGAATAAATTATGGTATATGAATATTATGGAATATTATTGTTCTGTAAGAAACGACCAGCAGGACGATTTCAGAGAGGCCTGGAGTGACTTGCATGAACTGATGCTGAGTGAAATGAGCAGAACCAGGAGATCATGATACATGGCAACAACAGGACTGTATGATGATCAATTCTGATGGGCATGGCTCTCTTCATGAAACATGAAATGTTTCAAGCCAGTTCCAGTTGTTCAGTGAAGAAAGCCATATACACCCAGAGAGAGGGATGTGAAATGTAGACCACTACATAACATTTTCATGCTCTCCATTGATGGTTGCTTGCATTGTTTCCTTTATCTGATTTTTCTTTCTTGTAGATACGATTTTTCTTTCACAACAATGATAAGTGTGGAAATATGTATACATGTATTCGATTTGTTAAGTATTTTAACATAATTAACATGTAGTGGATATCCTGCCATCTAGAGGAGGGGTGGGGAGTAGGGGGGAAAAATTTGTAACAGAAAGCTTTGTAAGGGTTGATGTTGAAGAATTACCCATACATATGTTTTGCAAATTAAAAAAAAGAAAAAAAAAGAAAAATAACATTCTATAACATTTATATGCCATAATTTATTCAACCATTCTTCAACTCATATCAGTTTCTAGTTTCTTGCCACTATGAAAGGGGCTGCCACAAACATTTTTGCAAATGTGGGGTTCCTTTCTCTTCTTTAAGGTCTCCTTAGGATATAAGCCCAGTAGAAACACTGCTGGATCAAAGGGTATGCACAGTTTATAACTTTTTGGGCATAGTTTCAAATTGCTCTTCTGAGTGGTTGGATCCGTTCACAACTTCACCAACAATGTATTAGCGTCCCAGTTTTCCCTCATCCCCTCCAACATTCATCATTATCTTTTCCTGTTATCTTAGCCAATCTGAGAGGTATGTAGTGATATCTCAAAGAATGTCTTAATTTGCATTTCTCTGATCAATAGTTTTTCATATGACTAGAAATGATTTTAATTTATTCATCTGAAAATTGTCTGCTCATATCCTTTGGCCATTTATCAATTGGAGAATGGCTTGAATTCTTATAAATTTGAATCAATTCTCTATATATTTTAGAAATAAGACCTTTATCAGAACCCTTAAATGTAAAAATGTTTTCCCAGTTTATTGCTTCCTTTCTAATCTTGTCTGCATTAGTTTAGTTTGTACCAAAACTTAAGTTAATACAATCAAAATTGTCTATTTGGTGATCAATAATGATCTCCAGGTCTTCTTTGGTCACAAATTCCTTCCTCTTCCATAAATTTGAGAGGTAAACTATCCTATGTTCTTCTAATTTGTTTATAATATTACTCTTTATGTCTAAATCATGAATCCGTTTTGATCTTATCTTGGTAAACGGTGTTAGGTGTGGATGAATGCCTACTTTCTAATTTTCCCAGCAGTTTTTATCAAATAGTGAGTTCTTATCCCAAAAGCTGGGGTCTTTGGGTTTGTCAAACACTAGATTGCTATAGTTATCGCCTGTTTTGTCCTGTGAACCTAACCTATTCCATTGATTGACTGCTCTATTTTTTAGCCAGTACTAAGTGGTTTTGATGACCGCTGCTTTATAATACAGTTTTAGGTCTGGCACAGCAAGGCCACCTTCATTGATCAACCTACTTTGTTGTAAGAAACTTAATTAAATTATGAAATAATTATTGGGAGGCAAAGTGGGGCCAAATTTGATTGTCCTGGAGTAGTGGATAAGAACACTGTTCTTAGAGCCAAGAAGACCCCGGTTTAAATTCTATCTCAAGCATTTATTAGCTATATGACTCCTCACATCCTTTGGTCTTTCTGATACTCATCTGTAAAATGGAAATGATACCTCTTTTTCTCAGAGGGTGAAGCAGCTAGGGGGTGCCATAGTGCCCAGAGTACCCAACTGAAGTGTTCCAGACTCAACTTCCTGATTCAAATTCAGATACTTACTAGCTGCATGACATTTCACCCTGTTTGCCTCAGTTTCCTCATCTGTCAAATGAGCTAGAGAGGAAAATGGCAAACCACAACAGTATCTTTGCCAAGAAAATCCCAAATAAAGGCATAGAAAATGACTGAACAACAAATACAGCAATCTCAAAGGTTTGTTTTGAGTCTCAAATGTGATAAGGTATTAAAAGCTTCTATAGCCATCTGTTATAGAAGCAATATAGATGGCAACTTTCTACAACTTTGCCTTGCCTGCACCAGGAATAGTGCTCTTAACACCTGGAGAATTGCATGCATGGGGAGCTTTAAGAAATACACTGCCAGTGCCCACTATTAGCTATTTAATAGTTATTTAAGTAAAATGCCTTTTCCACAATGGTACAGGGGGCCTACTGACATTTCCATCAGAACTTCCTCATGTTATAGCAGACAGTTATTACATTGGGTTTGTAAATTTCAGGTGGTGTGATTCGACCCATGTTTTATCTGAAGCTGTGAATAATAAATCGTTTTTAATGGGATTCTGCTATGCTGTATTTATTGGCCTGGAGTTTGATTTTTTTTCTTTCTAAAGATACAATTACAATTTTCTTCAAGATTTGTGTCCCTGTTGCCAAATATAGTACATAATTCTCACCCAGCTTTCACTTCTTGAAAAGGGAGAGTGACTTGGAAGTACTCTCCTTGAATTCTAAGGGAAAGAATCTGAAATTCACCAATAAGTACTGAGGGAGGGAAAAATAGATCCTTCTCTCCAGATTCTTAAGCATAGCTTCTGAAGTCAATGAAAGAAGATGGATGCACCGGAATAAGACTTCTGGAGAAAAGAAGGGGAATCTAATGGATTGCACAAAGCTGTTGGTTATTTACAACTAGGAAGATTGCCTGCTTGGAGAGACCAATTCTCTCCTTGGTTCCACTTGTTTGACAAGATACATTCCATTGCACTTTGCTGGAAAAGCTCTTAGTGAAGCTGAAAGAGGATGGAATTATATCTGACTGTTTTAACACCATTTCCATTCATGGATCTGTGCTTCTCTGTCCCCACCCCCATCTCCATTTGATTATTCCCCAACTCATATAGTATCTAATTGTTCATGTTAAATTTTCAGGTTTGCTACAGCGAGTGCCTGTTAATTACCTGCAGCCTATAATTAGGGTGTCTATGGTTTACGTACAGGCGAGTACGGTAAGGCAGGCTTGCGCTGAGAGGAACACCGGATCGCCTCACCTTTCCCGTGTTGTAAATAGATGTATTTCATTCACATTCTGCTATGTGCTTACAGTACAACTAGCGGGGGGAAGGGTTTTTTTGAGACTAGTAGATAGTGTATTTTCAGGACAAATATATGAGACTATGCTGGGAAGACCTGAAATTCCTTGAGAGAAACTAACCAGTACAGAGCAGTCTGGGTCTCATCCTTGATTTTCCTCAAATTAAATCTACCCTGGAATATTCGTTACTGGTTATTCTCGAATCTTTCTCCCTGCCTAGTTCTCCTCAAACTACACAGCAGACTAGATGTTCAGTCTTTCCACTGGTGTCTGACTTTTCATGACCTCCTTTGGGATTTTCTTGGCAGACCCTGCTGTGGTTTGCCATTTCCTGCTCCAATTCATTTTACACAAAACTGGGGTAAACAGGATTAAGTGACTTGCCCAGGGTCACACAGCTAGTGTCTTAAGACCAGATTTTGAATTTTAAGAAGATGAGTCTTCCTGACTTCAGGCCCATCACTCTTATTTACTGTGCCACCTAACTGCCCTGATTATTTAGTCTTTATCCACAAATTATCAACATAATGTGGGGACCCCTGGGAATTCTCAACACTCTTTTAGGGGTTCTCATGAGGTCCAAACTATTTTCATAATAATACTCAGACATTTTAGTTTCTAACACTATAAATATAAATACCTATATAATCCACATTTAAAAAAAAAAGCTTTTGGGAGGGGCTTCTATATTACTTAACTTCTTTCAAAATATCTTGGGGTTTCCCAACATAGCTCTGTATGTGGGGGGTGGGAGGGAGTATGAGAGACAGAGAAAGAGATGTAAGATAGCCAAGAAAATCTTCCACAACAATTTTGTAGTACATTCCAGAAATGGTTAAAACCGTACCAGGTTTCCCATCATGAGACTTTGTGAATTTAATTGCAAATTCTAATGTTCCTTTTTGTTTGGGTTTCTGTCCTGTACAGAATAGGATAACTCTGCCCGAGTATATGGTAGTCTCTGTCTTGAAGTTCCTTTGGGGAATGATACTGACACTAGCTTAGTTCTTATATTTTTCCATAAGAGATGGGAATCAAGATCCATTAAACAGACACTTACTAGCCTGCCTAGTCTTTTTAAGAGTCCTTTTAATCCCTTCCATTGTTGGGTCTGGGAAGGGGGACCCCAAAATTTGGGGTCATAGACCAGTGTCATGAGGTATCTTAAAAGAATTTGCAGATGTGGATCCATTTCCTAGTCAAGGGTCAAAGTTTTATTGTAATTGTAATGCCATTACAAGCAGGCTAAATTCCAAAAGAAATTAGAAAAATTAAGAAAGAGGAGACTCCTTTATTCAGCTTTCTATCTATCATTGACATGCTAATTCTGTGTCCCATAGTTAAGGCCAGGAAGTAGCCTCCAGAATTTGTTTCTGGCTGACCACATTATCAATCAGCAATGAATTGAGGAGTGATCTATTCAGAATCAGATTGTTGTTCTTAGATTGGGAGTGTGCAAAGTCTCTGAGGCAGACTCCAAAGCCAGAAGATTAAGGATTACTGACATTGTTAAAATAGAAGCCCCCCCCTAAAATCAGGGGACCACAAAATCATTGTCTTCTCCCCTAGAAGCTATATTACATCATTTTCCTCTCTCAAGAAGTCATCCCCCAAATTACTTTAACACATACTAGGAAATCATTTATCTGTTGGTCACATCTAAAAAAAATTCCTAAAGTTATCAAATATGAAGCAATTATATCCAATAAATCAGTTAATATTCATAACACATTTTATGCTAAACACTTTTGCAATCATATGGTTTTCACAACTACTATTTATTTTTACAAACAGATAAAATAATCTGCCATAAATTATATAACTAATACATTTCTACAACTGAAACAGAGAATGGTGGGCTTACCAAATGCAGAGGCTGACTGGCTTTCTCACCTCACATTGCCATGCTGGGTGGTGCCAGGGATACCCAGATTCTTCCCAGGCAGTTGCTAGACAGAATCTTTACTTCCCCAGCTCCTTGACTTACACCCCTTCACCTTGATAAAGACAAAACATAGAATCAAAGATCCAGGGATCCACAGGCCTTCTAGTCCAACCCATATTTTTGTAGAACAAAGTTATAATCTTAGAAAAATCTTACAGGTCCATCAGTGTAAAGTACTGTTTTTCCTTTTCTTTCTTTCTTTCTTTCTTTTTTTGAATTTAGATATACTGAAATACGATAAAAGATTGTCTTAAGTCATAATCTCTTCTTAAATGTGAAACAGTAATCTATTGATTGAATCAAATAGAGTAAAATGTTTGATATATTTTCTTCATATTATCAAACATTTTACTTTATTTGATTTAGGTTTAGGGAAATTAAGTACTTTGTTGAAAGTCACATAAATTTACCCTAAAATACAGTAAAGTCTAATTCCTTGAGGGTCAAGTGAGACCCAAACTCTTGAGGTGGAGGTGGAAGAGAATAAACAGTTATAAACCATAGGTATTAATGCAACCAGCTGATCCCCAGGGGAAACTCCAGGAACTTAATTGATACTTGAGTTCTTAGATATGACAAAGGTGTGTGATCCTTCCCTGAAATTGGGTGGGATACTTCCAGTAGTTTGCTGAGTAGCTTAACTAGCCAGCTCTGGCTGGAGTTTCAGACCACAGGTATCTGGATATTCTTGGTGGGAAATGACACAAACTGTAAGTCAGGCACAGCAGAAAGCCCATCTGCAACCTAGCTCTGAATACAGGGAACACAGAAACAGGGTCCCTGCTGTTGCCTCATCACTAACTAGATATTTGACTTTGCACTACGTACTTTGTTTCAGTTTAATTCAATTCAATTCATATGATTTCAGTAAACATTCATTAAACACATACAATGTCGTAGGCCTGTGCAGAATGGAGATAAAGGAAACAGCCCTGTTACCAGGAATCTCATATTCTGCTTCTCCCTGTGCCTTAGTTTTCCCATCTTAATATGCTAGATGCCGTTTAAGATGTTGTAACTACTGGTTGTGATTCTACAAATGTCTCTGCTTCCTTTGGCAAACTTTCCCTTCAAAACTTAGAAATTTAACTTATAACACCTGATCTTCACAGGGGGAAGAAGTCCAGGTAGATTTAAACATTATTTTGACCTTCAGAAAGAGGATTTGAAAGGATCATTAAGTGTAAGTGGTAAGGGAAAAAAAAATTACTGTGAAAGTAAGTAATACAATGTGTCATTGCTAAAAATACTAAAAGCCTGGAAATTTCAGGCTTATGGCAGACATTGGTTGGACTATGGTACCTTGGTATTGCAGGGTTTTAGAACTCATAAAATCAAAAGCTGCTGTGATTCCTCTAGGCACAACAGAAAAGTATTTTGTAGCCTGCCTTGCTTTGACTCTCCTGTCCTTCTGCAGGTTGAAGTGGAGGAACTAATGTCGTTTCAATAGATTTCAGCTTTTTGGACCTGTTTTAAATCATGAATGTGGAATGCTGGGTAGGTTGGCTTGTGGCAAAAGTGATGCATACAGGGCATCCTTGCAGCCTTAAATCAATATATCTCTCAGATGTTTCTATGGAATGTCATATAAAAGGCACATTGCCTGCCAAGAACATCTTTTGTGCTGGGTGCCCCTCTAATGTAATATCCATCAGCAAGAGAAAAAAAGGAAACGTGGGCTTGAGATTGTTTTTCTTGACAGTGCACATTTAAAGGAAAGAATTTTTGTTGTTACTGTTGTTGTTGTTGCTGTTAGCTTTTAAAAAAAATCATCATCATTGTTATTATTATTTCTTAGCTCTCTCACACAAAGAAACACTGTATGGCTTTCAAAAATCTCTTAGTGAAAATGCCTCCTGTCACAAGTGATCAGTGTTCTGCCATCTTGAAATGACAGAAGTGGCTACAGCAGCGTTTTAAAATTATCATCCCATGCTTGAAGCTAGAGACCAGGCTCTCAGAGAAATTGTAGCTGTTATTTTCAATCTCCACATATGTCTTGTAATTGCTGATGTACTGTCACTTTAACAAACAGTCTCCCTGAGATGGGACTGTTTCCTGGGATGCAGTTAAAAAATGAGGTTAGAAGAGCAGAAGACTTTTATAGATTGGGAAGCAGTTGGATTATTTGGTTGGGTTGTTTTTTTTGTTTTGGTTTTTTTTTTTTTAAATAACTTTGAAAAAAAATGATCTAAACAACTCTTTCATAGTTTGTACCAAGTGTTTGAAGACCATGCTCAAGAAATCTTGCTAGTGTTTTTTCCACTGTTGGCGATACAGTTAAAGTTAGAAGCAGAGTTACAGTCATTTAAAAAACAACAACAACCTCGCAGGTCCTATGATATAGAGTCCTATTTTTCCTTTTCTGGATTTAGGTCTATTGAAATATAATGAAAGATAACAATAGATCATAATTTCTTCATAAATATGAGGCAGTAATCTATTGATTTCATCAATTGAAGCAAATTGGTAATATGCCATGCATTGGTTAAATACTAAAAATGTACATATTGGGAATGAAGAGAAAAAGAACAATTTCAGTCACATATAAACTATTGAGATATTTGAAAGAACTAAACTTCAGATTGCTGTTTATGGATTATTTTCTGATTTCTGATCCATTTTACCTTAAACCCAGGGTTCTTAACTTAGGGTGAGTAGACTCTTAAAAAATTTATTTTGATGGTGTATTTCAATATAATTGGATTCCTTTGTAATACTAAATATAGTTATCCCTTCAATATCATGACTGTCCCCCATCTTGGTTTCAAAATACCACAAATTGACATATGAAATGTAAATTTTCAGGGAGTTTTCCAGAAGACTCAAATGAAACAGAAAAAAAGTTTAGAAACTTAGAAATACATAAAGCACATGTATAGTATTATATAATGTCAAATTGTTTTATCTTTTAATGCCATAATAATTTAGACTTCTCGGGTACAAAGGAAGATCAAAAAAATTATATACAGATTTTCCAGATTGTGGAACTGCTGTGTCCCCCCTACACCATCCCCAATGTGGAAGGAATAACTGTCTTTTATGTTATGCATTTGACAGCATGATTCTGAAAAGGAATCTACAAGCTTCACCAGATTGCCAAAGGGGACCATGACACAAAATAAGGTCTATCTGGTGTAAAGTCTGGCATACATTGGTAGATTCGATTTAAAACAAAAATGTTAATTAAGCATCTGGCACAATGGCTAGAATACCAAGCTGGTCTGAAGCAGGAAGACCTGAATTGAAATCTAGCTACTGGCATCAAATTTACATAACTTCTTAATAGCCCCAGACATTGTCTAAGGCTATAAATTTGAGAGGAGGTGCTGATCTGCATCAGTAGAAGAGATTTTGGTGAGGAGCTCCCTACACACATGAAATAACAGATTTGTTTTTTTAAAAAAAACACACAAAGATAAGATTTTTCTTGCACAACAATGATAAGTTTGGAAATATGTATACATATATTCGATTTACCAATATTTTAACATAATTAACATGTAGTGGATATCCTGCCATCTAGGGGAGGGGTGGGGAAGTTGGGGGGAAAAATTTGTAACGGAAAGCTATGTAAGGGTTATTGTTGAAGAATTACCCACACATATGTTATGCAAATAAAATAAAATTTAAAAAAAAATAAATTAAAAAAAATTGCTTGGGAGTAAAGAAAAAAAACACACACACAAACTCTATGTTCCATTCACCATGCTAGTTTCTGGGAATGCAAAGATAGCAACAACCCAGGTCCGCTTACAAATCTAGTATTAAAGAAAATTTATGTCCATAAATAACTCAGAAAACGGGCGATCAGGATAAGCCCTAGGACAAATACAAAGAAAGAGTTACAGGCCAAGTATAGGGACAAATTTGAGGAGGAAAAGGAGGATCAAGGGAAGCTTTACTGAAAAAAAAAGGGTATCTAAGTTGAGGTTTGCAAGAAAGGATGTATGGTTGAGAAAATTGGGGTGGAAATCAGGAAGAATGTGGGAAAGTCAAAGAGAAAGAGATCATTTCAGACATGGAGGATGCTATGACCAAAGTCACAGAAAAATTCTGCACAAGAAAAGTTTGGAGGGGGATGAATGGTATGAAGAGAAAGCGAAAGAGTATTACAACTTATCTGGAATGCAGTCATTGAATAACAACGGTTTATAACTGATGAAATAGAGAACTTTGAAGTTTCCAGATATATTTAGTAATCCTGAAAGTTCTCAACTACTATTCTTATTCCCATTTTCACAGGTGAAGAAACTGAGGCTGAGAGTGCTTAAATGAGATGCATGAGGTTGCCACAATTACTAAGTGTCTGAGGTAAAATTTGAACTCAGATCATACTGACTCCAAATCATTTTATCTACCATGTACTTATCTGCCTCAAAGGAGAAGAGTATAAGAAAAAATCCAAGTTGGAGACAGACTAAAATGCCTCAGATGCCTAGAGCAAGAATTGATCATTTCTATGGCAGGATGCTGATAATAGTTTTTAAGTTGAGAAATGATGTACATGGAATCTTGCATGCATTAGAGAGATGGGTAGGATGAATTAACAGCAGAGTAATACAAGTGGCGGTGAGACCATTTAACCGATCTTTCCAGTAATTTGTTCAGGCAGGAATGAGGGCCTGGAGAGAGAAAGATACAGGATGCAAATTATATGGAAGTGGAAATCTGCAGGAATTGTCAACTAATTTGATATAGGAGATGAGACAGAGGGAGTCATCAAAGGTAACCCTGAGGTTATCAACTTGGTTGTCCCTGACAATGGAGGCACCATCAGTAGAGATAAGGAAATTGGGAAGAAGAACTGGTTGTGCTCAAATATTTGATTCAATCAATAGAAAATGATAAAATTCTTTTAAACATTTTGATTGGAGCTGTTGGTCAGATATCTTGGTAGAGAGAGACAGCAGTTAGTTGGAAATATAGGGACAGATAATAAAGGAAAGATGAAGCATGGATAGTATTTATTTGTGATTAATCTGCTCAAAGATGATAATTGATATGATTTCCATTGAAAAGAAAAAAAAAATTTTTTTTTTTGGCTGAGGCAATTGGGGTTAAGTGACTTGCCCAGAGTCACACAGCTAGGGAATGTTAAGTGTCTGAGACCAAATTTGAACTCGGGTCCTCCTGACTTCAAGGCTGGTGCTCTATCCACTGTGCCACCTAGCTGTCCTATAAAAGAATGTTTTTAATGAGAAGAGAGCCAAAGATAAAACTGTAGAGAACAACCATATTTTTTTGTTTTGTTTTTTTTTGTTGTTGTTTTTATAATAGTTTTTTTATGATTACTTTCTTTTTTTAGTAAAGCTTTTTATTTTCAAAACATATGCATGGATAATTTTTCGACATTAACCCTTGCAAAACCTTGTGTTCCAATTTTCCCTCCCCTTCTCCCCCTCCTTCCCCTAGATAGCAAGTAATCCAATATATGTTAAACTTGGTAGAAATATATGTTAAATCCAGTATATGCATACTTGTTTATACAATTATCTTGCTGCACACACACAAAAAATCAAATCAAACAGGAAAAATTGAGAAAATAAAATGCAAGCAAACAACAACAAAAAGAATTAAAATGCTATGTTGTGAACTATACTCAGTTCCCATAGTCTTCTCTCTGGGTATAGATGGCTCTCTTCATCACAAGATTATTGAAAATGGCCTCAATCATCTCATTGTTAAAAAGAGCTACATCCATCAGAATTGATCATCATGTAATACTGTTGTTGCCATGTACAATGATCTGATTCTGCTCATTTCACTCAGCATCAGTTCATGCAAGTCTCTCCAGGCCTCTCTGAAATCATCCTGCTGGTTGTTTCTTACAGAGCAATAATATTCCATGACATTCATATGCCATCATTTGTTTAGCCATTCTCCAATTGATGGGCATCCATTCAGTTTCCAGTTTCTAGCCACTACCAAAAGGGCTGCCACAAACATTCTTGCACATGTGGGGCCCTTTCCTTCCTTTAAGATTTCTTTGGGATATAAGCCCAGTAGAAACACTGCTGGGTCAAAGGTAATGCACAATTTGATAACTTCTTGAGCACAGTTCCAAATTGCTCTCCAGAATGGACAACCATATTTTGAATGGAGAGGAAGGATGAGGAGGCAGCCAGAAAAGAAGACAGAGCTGAAACTATCAGAGAAGTAGGAGATGGTTCATGAAGGGAGGGAGGGAGATGAATATTTCTAGAATGGGCACCATGTGCCAGGCACTGTGCTAAAGGGCTTTATATCTATAAATAATATAAAAAAATATAAATTTATATCTATAAAATAAAAAATGATCCCATCTTATTCTCATAGTATCCCTGCAAAAGTAGGGATTATCCTCATTTGACATTTTACATTTTAGAAAACTTTAAAAAACTGAGGCAAACAGGATTGTCCAGGATTACACAGCTAGTAAGTTTTTGAGTCTGAATTTGCTCTCAGAACTTCCTGACTCCAGGATGTGTGCTCTTTCACTGTGCCATCTAGCCCCCTTGTGAACATATAATATTGTCATTGCCTGGTAAGAAAGTGTGGAGGAAAGGGTGGTCAGATACTGAATATCATAGTGAGGCCGTAGGAGAAAAAGGACCCCAAAATGGGGAGACGAAGGTGGATTTGGTGATAATAAAGTCATTAACAACATAAAAGAATTTTTCAGTAATAACAGCATTTGTTTACTGTTATCAGGGTTTGCAAAGCACTTTACAAATATTTCATTTGAGCCTCACTACAGTTCTGGAAAGTAGGTGCTATTATTATCCATGTTTTAAAAGATGAGAAAACTAAAGCAACCAGAGGTTATATGACTACATCAAAGTCACACAGCTAAACCAGATTTGAACCCTGGTCTTCTTGACCCCAAATTGATTGCTCTATCCACTGTGCCATCTAGATAGGGAAGGAAGCACTAGTTATAACAATATAATAAGGTGGTTCAGATTTCTTTGTTAATATCCTTTCCAAAGCCATCTCTTATCCAGTGTTGGAAAAGCCCTATTCTCTGAAATCCACAGGCAAAGGGCTCACAGGTCTGAGAGGTAGCATTGAAGATATCATGACGTTATTGGAACACTAACTATATCACTTAATGTTTTAGTTAGTTTTACATAAAAGAACATGTCTTCTATAATAATTCAGCTAATGAAGCAAGCTTTTATAAATGCTAACTATTACACAGGGTGTTATGCTAGTGTCTTGGCTTATGTACACAAAAACAAAACAGACCCTGCCCTTGGGTTACTGAAAGGATAAAGTATTTCCTAAATTAAGTTGCTGCCAAAGAAAACAAAAACAAAATTTAAAAAACCTAAGCAGGTTCTTTATCATTGTCAAAAACTAAATAGTTTTTCATAAGGGGGCAGCGCATGAAACAGTATTTTAATTTCTTTCCTCTTCTCCCTTTCTCCCCCCAGTTCAGCAAATAATGTATTAAGTGCTTACTATGGGCTAGACACATTGAGCTAGAAACTGAGGGGCCAAGAAGGGAGAATAAGACACTATACCTGTCCTCAAGGAATTTACCATCTTGTAGAACCTGTAAGACAAGAATATAAATAACAATAATTTGCATAGTATAATTACTGTCAAAACCCTCAGAATTCATAGAAGGGAGAAATCTGCACCATTTGTATGTAGGTGAGTGAGAATCCAGGAAGACTTTCTTGAGGTAGTAATATTTGATATGGGCCTTGAAGGATGACTAGGGTTTTAATAGGGAGTTTTAAAAACTGTAAATATAGATTTTAAAGGAGGGAAAGGGACCCACAAGAGCAAAAATGTTTGTGGCAGCCCTTTTTGTAGTGGCAAGAAACTGGAAACTGAAAGGATGCCCATCAGTTGGAGAATGGCTGAATAAATTATGGTATATGAATGTTATGGAATATTATTGTTCTGTAAGAAACGACCAACAGGACGATTTCAGAGAGGCCTGGAGAGACTTGCATGAACTGATGCTGAGTGAAATCAGCAGACCAGGAGAACATTATACACAGCAACGAGACTATATGATGATCAATTCTGATGGACATGGTTCTCTTCAACAATGATGTGATTCAAACCAGTTCCTATTATTCAGCGATGAAGATAGTCATATACATCCAGAGAGAGGCCTGTGGGAACTGAGTGTGAACCACAACACAGCATTTTAACGCTTTCTATGAATATTTCCATGCATTTTGTTTTCCTTCTTAGGTTATTTTTTTCTTCTTCTCTTTCTAGATCTGATGTTTCTTGTGCAGTAAGATAACTGTATAGATATGTATACATGTATTGTATTTGTCATATAATTTATCCTATCTAGCATGTATTAGATTACCTGTCATCTAGGGGTGGAGGGTGGGGGGAAGGAGGGGAAAAGCTTGGGGAAAAAAAAGGTTTTTTTGCAAAGGTCAATGCAGAAAAATCACTCATATGTTTTGTAAATAAAAAGCTTTATTTAAAAAAATAAAATAAAATGACTTACAAAAAAATAAAATAAAAACTGTAAATATGAATGAAAAAATATAGAAGTGATATTCCCAAGGTGAGAGACAGCTTGATAAAACCACCAGGTCTGAAAGAACTTGGTACAAATTAAATACCATCTCTGTAATCCTGGACAGGTTACCCTTCTAATATTATAAACTGCCCAAAAAGAGTGGAAAGGATAATGTTGTTCTGCATTGGAGGAAGTACCTCCCTAGGGATTTCCTATACCTATAAAGTCAGAGGTCAGAGGCTGTGCAGAGGAAGGTGAGGGGCGGGAAGAAGTGTGGGATTTTACTAAGGCATAGCTACTACCTTGTCTTTCCCTGAAGATAAATCACTAATAACTCCCTATTGCCTGTAGGATAAAATGCAAGTGCTCTAGAGAGAAGGAAAAAGCAAACCACTTCAGTGTCTTTGTCAAGAAAACCCCAATGGGATCACAAAGAGTCAGATATGACTGAAAAATGACTGACAACACAAAAAGCTCTCTTTGGTGTTTAAAAGCCCTTCGTAATCTAGCTCCTGTCTCTCTCTCTTTTGCACACTCTAAGGTCCGGCCAAACTGACTGACTTTTAGTACATATTCCTTTTCTACAACAATTCATCTCTGGTCACCTTGTTTATCCCCAGGCCTAGAATGTTTTCATTCTCTCTCTCTCTCTCTCTCTCTCTCTCTCTCTCTGTATGTTTCTGTCTCTCGTCTCTCTGTCAATCTCTCTCTTTGTCTCTCTGTGTCTCTATCTCTGTCTCTCTACTCATGCTCTTTTTCTGTCTCTGTCTCTCATCTCTCTGTCTCTCTCTGTCCATCTCTCTTTGTCTCTCTGTGTCTCTATCTCTATGCATGCTCTTTTTCTGTCTCTGTCTCTCCCTCTCTCTCTCTTTCTCTCTGTCCATCTCTCTCTTCATCTGTACTTTTTAGCTTTCCCTAAATTCTTTCAAAGCTTATTTGGGATACCATAATCCTGCAACTAACCTTTATGCAAACACACTTCTATTCTCTCTCTCTCTGCCCCAGTCCTTTTTATTTAATTGGTTATTTTGTCACCCTTAAAATTTAATTCTTTTTATTAAAGATATTTTTTACCCTTTATTGCCTTTCTCTTACAAATGACTTGCTTTGGGGGGCTTTGCGGGAGGATTGATGACTTCTGTCCCTAAGGTTATTGATATACTATCAGTCACCTACTCAAGAGATTGTTTCTACAATAAAAAGTCCCATTTCATCACTAGTTCATTTGTTTAAAGTATAGGGTTAATGAGACCAAGGTCATAGGCTCCAGTCCTGTATGACATATATAGTTTTTGTGTAGTAAAAAACTCTATTCTTGGTTCAAAACTCTTTAATTTGAATGCATTTTACAAATGTGAACCTTATAAAGAGAGAGTAAGAGGGGGGAGGGGAGAGAGTAGAGATAGATTAATTCAAACCCATGGCTATGATTGAAGAAAGAACTTGAAATCCCTTTCCTGTTAATTGTGGGTCAATAATGTTTACCTCCTACCCTAAAGACAGAAGATTTATTCCTTCAACTAATTTTCCTTATTAAATTTAAAATGTCATTGGTGATAATCATTTAGCTAATGGTGAATCTACCAAGTCATCTTAGTGTACGTCTATGATCATGTTTGTTTTTAATATTTTGTTAAATATATTTCAATATAGTCATTTTTCTTTGTAATCCTATATATATTTTTAATATATTTTGAAACATTATTCTGAATAGGAGTCCACAGACTTCACTGGGCTGTCTAAGAGGGGGATCTGTGACATAAGAAAAATGAACAAGCCCTGATCAAACAACTCTACTTTTTTTTTCTTCGTGAGTTGCTACCAGAATGGAATGACATTTTTGTCTTGTTGGTTAGGCTGCTTTTATCCAGGTGTCAGAACTTGGAGGCTTCAGATCTCATGATAAATCATCCTGGGCCAGGCAGTTCCTAAGTGCAGTGTTTTTTATTTTTATTTCATTTTAGGATTTTTCTTTCCTTTCTTATCTCCTACTTTCACTGAGTAAGTCTGAATTATCTTCAATACCATTTAGGTTTAAACTGAGTAATGCAATCTCAAGATAGATCAGACATCTGTTTTATTCCCTGTCTGAAATGTGAATGGAGGAATTTTTGTTTTCTTCATAACATAGGTGAATATAGCTGTGGAGTATTATTTTGAACATTTTATTATATTCTTTATCCCTTCTCTCTTTTGGAGATAGGATGGTAGGGTGGAAGAATGCTGATGTTTTCACAATATTCTGAACAATTTTTCCCCCATTGAGAAAAAGAGCTGGTCTTTTATTGCACAACATCTAGTTTTTTTTTTTTTTTTTTTTTTTTTTTTTTTTTTTGCTTTGTGCCTGTCATCTTAGTTAAAGAAAAGAAAACATTTTTTTCTCATGAATTAAGAAATTTATTTCCAATATTAGCATTATATTTTTGTATCTGTTCTATACTGGTATGGAAGCATACTTTTAAAGTGTCTGAGGCTGGATTTGAAGTCATAAAGATGATTCTTCTTATTTCAGACCCTACACTCTCTCTGCTCTGCCACTTAGATGGCCTTTTATTAGTTAAGGTGATGAAATATACATAAAAATGTTGTGCTCCTCCTTTTTATTATTTCCTGTAACCTTTTTCATTTTCTAAGATATTATTTGACATAATATTTAACATGTCAATGTCATCTCCATAAACTTTTTAAATTGCTTATTAATGTACATAAAACATTTTAATTTATTCATTCATCACACATTTAGTGTCTTCAGAGAACTTGTCAGATGCTGCTGGGGCAGAGACTACCATAAGGCAGGGAGGCAAAGTTTAAAAGAGGCAGAGGTCTTGCTCTTACTGCAGATTATAATCTAATAAATAAATAAAACATTGGTGAAGCATTATATCATAATGAATGCATCAGAGAGGTGTAAAGCCAAGTGCTATATATAGGGTTGTAGAGAGGAGTCGTGACAGGGGCTTAAGGATGATTTCATTGAGAATGTAGCATTCCACAGGTGGAGAGATGACATTCCAGACATAGAGTACAGCTTGCTTGAAACGCACAGGTGTAGGAAGATAAATAGTAGGAGTTAGAAAATGATCCTGGTACGCTTGTTTAAGGAAGAGCAGTAATTAAAAAAAATAATAACAATAATTCCTAGGCACAATTTACTTTGACTTGTTTAGGATTCTTCTTCCTTTCTTATCCACTGACATCATTGAGTAAATCTGAGTTACCTTCAGTATCACTTAGATTTAAACTGAGTAATACAGGGGAGGAAAATTAAGATGATGAGATTTTGGAGATGTTGGGATATTGAGATTAAAGGAATCTGAACTTTCTACAAGAAGCAGAAGATTTAATCCTCTGCTTGCCTCAATTTCCTCATCTGTAAAGTGGGGACAATAATAGGGTTGGGTTTTTTTTTTCCAGAGTTGTTGGGTAGATTAACTGAGATAATTATTTAGCATAGTGTTTGGCACATAATAAGCACTGTATAAGTAGCAAGGTTACCCAGTAATTAGAGTGTTAGGTTAGAATCAGGCAGACTTGAGTTTAAATCTAGCCTCAAACACTCACTAGCTATGTTACTGTGGGCAAATCATTTAATGCTGTTTGCCTCAGTTTATTCATTTGTAAAATGAACTGGAGAAGGAAATGGCAAACCACTCTGTATATTTGCCAAGAAATCCTCAAATGGGGTCATGAAGGATTCATGATTGAACAACAACAAAATACTATATCACTATCATCATCATTACTATATAAATGTGAACTGGTTTTTTTTTTTTTTTTGAGTAGAAATGATGCCCTAGCTTAAAGTCAGAAGATTTCAGTTCAAATCCTAGCTCTTACACAAACTGTTCTTATGGATTTAACTTTTTTGCACCTCAGTTTCTTCATCTGTAAATTAGGAATATGTGTACTATATTGATGCAAGGAGAAGGCTTTGTAAGCTTTATGTCACCATATACAAGCCAATTATCTTTTTTTCCTTTCCCCCAACATTCAGTAGTTCCTAATAGTGTATGCATATAATGGATTTTCAATAAGCATTTATTGGATGAGAAAGCAAAAAAGTATTAATATACATTATTTTTTTCTCTAAAATTATCCCTAGTGTCTTTACTATTTCTTAAAAAACAAAATCAAGAAAAACCATTAAAAATCCTGAAATGTCTTGATCACCTGATCAGATCTGTAGCTATGTGTCAGGGATTTTACCTGACTATTAATTCAAAATCTCATTTTTCTAGCTGATGTTTGGATGTAAACTTCATATAAGGAAACCCTGAAGTAACTGGATTACTTATAAAAATAAGATGCTAAATGAAGGAAGAATCTGAAGAGAGCAACTATATCCCTGAAAAATCATTGCCTTTGGAAGCATCTTCATGGGAATCAACTCAAAATTTTTTGCTCCTTGAGACTGAAGTAGCCTTTATTTTGTCCCTAAAAAAGAAGTTGTATCCATGCTTTCCCTCACTGGCGTATAACACCTTCTAAAATTTCTATATGAAATGTTTTATATAACAATAACCCTTTTTGATCTCTAAAGGTGAAAGCTTAAGTGATTTAGATCAGAGTTTCTTACAGTTTTCTCACCCATAACTACTTTTCACTGAAGTGAGTTTTACATGACCCTGGGTATATAGCTATATAAAACAGGTATACAAATCAAACATTTATTAATAATAAGTCATAATTTTGTGACCACCACATTCAGTTATGAGATCCCTTATGGGGTTGCAAATCAAAGTTTAAGAAGCTGGGATCTAGATTGTTGACTTGTGAACCTTTCCATTCTAGATAGGCAGCTAAGTGGTGCAGCAGATAGAGCACTGGGCCTGGAATCAGGAGGATCTGAGTTCAAATTTCACCTCAGACACTTTGTAATCTTGAGTAAGTCATGTAACTTCTATTTATGCTATGCTGTCTGTTCTATATGCTTCCCTTTCTTCATCTATAAAATAAGGAAAATAATAGTACCCCAGGGTTTTTTGAAGATCAAATTCTATGACATTTGTAAGGCACTTAGCATAGTGCCCAGAACATAGTGGGCACTACATAAATCCTAGCTATATCTTTTATTTGCTAAGTTGCTATTCTTCTTGAGAGTGAAACTTTGCAGATATATATATATATATATATATATATATATGAAACTGAATTAAAGGCCTCTTTTTCATGTCAGAAAAGTTGATAAACAAAGCATTTATTCCTGTTTTGTAAAACAGTCTTGTCTTACTTTGTTTAATATAGATTTTTGAAAGGGTAAAGACTCTTACTACCCTTTGATATCTACATCATAAAACTTTCCATACCTAAAGGTTAGAATATGATATTCTGAGTAATGCACTGAGTGGTAAAAGATTTGAAAGAAAGAAAGAAAGAAAGAAAGAAAGAAAGAAAGAAAGAAAGAAAGAAAGAAAGAAAGAAAGAAAGAAAGAAAGAAAGAAAGAAAGAAAAGGTGGCTTTTAAGTATAGTATGGCATTTCCTTTTCTGCCATAGTGATACATGATATACTACTCTGTGGTATGTGAAATGTTACTGGTTACCTTGGCAACAGAAAGCTAGCATAAGACCAAGGAAGGAAATGCTACCGTCAAGATGCCTTTGCTAGAATAGAACTACAGTGGTAAGAAAACGATGATCATTAGAACTTAATTTGTGGTAAGAAATTCAGGCTTCATTTTTATTGACAGAAACATTGAAGGGCATGGATTTCTTTGTTCCAACTTCTAAGTTTCAAAATTTTGTATATCTTGCCATGCCTACAGTAAGTTCTCAGAATGAAAATGACTTTCTTTAAAAGAAGAAAAAAAAATGCACCTCTTAACTAACTTTTATCTACCTTGTCCAGCAAAGATTTGGACTCAATTGGCACACAATTCCATAATAAATCTTGGCTTCTGCCTTTTTTTTTCATTCCCCTGTCAAGTTAAGCCTTTACTCACTCACTTTTGAGTGGTGTTAATAAAATGTTTAGACATTTAAAGCATAATACTTCTAATAGAACAACCCACATGGTACCTTGTCTTTTGTTCATAGTAGTTCCCATGATATTTCTTGCCATCCAACAATAATCCCCTACTCAGCCTGTCTTTCATAATGTGTGCTCTGATCCAATAGCGAATGATAATTTGTCTTGAATGATTTATTTTACTTTTATATTGACTGTTATGGAGGCCTTTTTGAAGGAATTGAGGCTTTGTTCAGTAGTTTGCTTTCATTTGTCACAGATTGCATCTGAAATTCTGGCCCACCCTTTTGACAATTCCAGATGTTTATAACAAGGGAGGGACCAGAATAAGGTCTTTGAATGATTGATGCTTGATGTCATTCATGCAAGTACTTCCTTAACTGGAGCTGAGCCCAAGCTCTTCCACACAGACATTTAACTAGGGCAGGATGCCTGAATCTTTGTCCTGGATGTCAAATTTAGAGGACACTTTCAGCACTTGGGAGTTCTTGAACAGCTTAGCAACACTAGAGCTTAATACCTAGTGAGCAAGAATTATTAGTTACAGTAAGAAACTACCTACTGACCTATTGAGTTAAATCCCACTAATTTAACTAAGGGCTTCATGCTAATTTCTCAAGACATTGTTTGTAGCTCTTCCCTTCTGGGGATGGAGGGAATGATGGGGTAGGAATTGGACTTACATCCTTTCCTATTATTTTCATTATACTTAGTCAAATCAAATGTATTAAGCACCTACTCTGTGACACACACTCTGATCATACAAAGAAAGGGGAATAAAGCAGTTTCTGCTCTCAAGGAACTAATGAAATCTAATGGGAGAGATAACATGAACAACCATATACAAACAAGATGTATAGGATAAATTGGGGATAGTCTCAGAGGGAAACCATATGCTACAGAGATCATTCCAAAGTCCTGGAAGCTTTCCTCTAGTTCTTTTAGTATTTTATGAACACAGTACTAACACTCTTATTTTCTCTCCTTTTTAATACATTACCGACATGACACTGCCTCCTTTTCCAGTGACATTTTTAATGTCACTTTTCTCGCATTAGTTATCATTGGTAATGTGCTACTATTTACACCCACGAGGCATTTTTGCCTTACTTTTGTGTCATCTAGCACTAAGCTAAGTCAAAAGACATCAATATTTGTGATAGAAACTACTCAAAACAGATCTTCTAAAACAGAGGTGTCAGGCACCTACAATACTCTTGGATGTGGCAAGGACCAAATGAAAATATAATTGGAAAACATTTGACAAAATAATTGTTAAAAACCAGAATAACACTTGGATATTATTCATATTGTTTTTTCAAGTCCTTATGTGACCTACAGGGATCCTATATCTGATTTAGTGCCCTTTCCCTTTCTATTTGAGTTTGACACCACTGCAATGAAGATGGTTATATAACAGAATATTAATTTTTATCATTTATCATGACTTTCTCCTTAAGATTCTGAAAATTTCTCAATTAGAAGTACCTAGAATTGTCTCTTTACTAGAATATGAACTTTAAAAAAAAATGCCAGTATATGCATTAAGTCCCTTCTGTAGACTCATAGCATCTCTATGTGGGTACTAAAAATGTGAAGGCTCACAGGATCAAAAAGGAAAAAAAAATTAGAGGAGAAGCAGAGGAGTATGTTGTTATAGCTATTGTTATTGTTGGGCAGGGAGCAGTCCAGGGAGCTCTCTTAGTTAATTGAGGAGTAGAAGACATCATTAAAAAATAAAATAGATGATTTAGAGTACAGGAAATTGAAAAAGTTTTGCATGAATAAAATCAATGAAGATAAAATTAGAAGAGAAATGGTAAAATAGGAAAAAATACTTGGCATCAAATATCACCAGTGAGATCTGATAGTCACAGTAACAAATTGAAATGACATTAATGCGTTAACAGCAACAATTATTCCCCAATACTTAAGCTGGTGAAATATATGAAATTTTCAGAAGAATAGAGAACTATAAATAACCATATGAAAATATTCACCAAATCACTAATAATAAACCAATGCAAATTTAAACAACTCTGAGGATCTAACCTCATGCTATGTGAAAACTGGAAAGAAGACCAAAAAAGAGGGACTGTAGGAAAATAAGCACGATAATATATTACTGTTGGAGTTGAGAAGTAATCTCCCTATTGTGAACATAATTTGGAATTATGGAAGAAAAGTGACCAGACTATCCTTATTCTTTTATCTAGTAATCTCACTAATAAGAGATAGATGCAAGGATGTACTGTATACGGAAATTTTCATAGCAACACTTTATAACAAAGAATTGAAAATGTGGGTGCTTCCCAGTTGCCTGAATAGTCACGCCAGGCACTATGCTTAGTGCTAGTGATTCAGAAAAATGGAAACAGACCTTATTCTCAAAGTGTTTATGTTCTAATAGAGAAAAATAGCATATATTGGGGAGAAATGAACAGGGAAGGAAGTTTTATTTTTATTTTGGACAAATGAAGATTGGGGGGGAGGGGAAGAGGTACTTCAGGGCAGGCAGATAGAGTGGCCAGAGCTGGATGATTAGATGGAAAGTAAAACTATAGCATGATCTGGTATCTAGAGTCAGTCAATAGATCAAGTGAGCTAAACAGGCTAATTTGATCACAGTCAACTGGATTAGGCCCTAGGGTGGGGGCTCCAAAGATAGTGGGTGAGCTTCCTCTCCTCCTGTATTTAGGAAGGTCCAACTGGGTAACAACTGGGGGACAACATAAAATGTAGTTGAATATTCTATTTAGAAACAAGAATTTGAAAGAAACATGGGAAGATTTCAATGAACTGACCCAGCAAATAAACAAAACCAAGAGAACTATATACACTGTTACTATAATAACGTATAAATAAAAAGCAATCACTAAATTGAAAAACCAAGGAAGTCTTAGGGAACAGATAAGGAAAATCACCTCCCCCTTTATGAAAGAGATAAGCAGACTACCAGATTATTCTATGCATTGTCTGACACTAACACTATAATAATGTTTTTTTTTTTAATTTTTTTTCCTCTCATGACATGAAACTACACAGTAAGAGAATTATTAGAATGATTGTGATGTGAGGACAAACAGCAGCAATAAAATTTATTTTGAAATAAAAACTTTTTAAAAGGGAAAAGTCCTGCAATTAAAATTTTTACTTAATTTACTCTCAAACTTCATATTGCTAAATGATATTCACTGAAAGAGTTGCAAGTTACATCTAGTTCATGAAACAAGATCAGATTAGCCCACATGAAACAATTACAAAACAATTCGTATAATGAGTACTAGACTAGATGATCTCCAAGGCCCTTTCCAGCTCTAACAGTCTGTGATTCTGTACTTCCAGTAGGATTCAGTTCCATAGACTTTTATAAATAGCTTGTTATTTATATGCCAGATTCTGTTAGCTCTCCAGAAGCTTACAGTTTAAGGTGGGATTGGAGGGAAGCAGCAGAAATGTACACAAATAACTGATAATAACAGAAGATGGCATAAGAGCAAGGAAAAGGTCAAGGCAAAATGAAAATTGAGGAGGAATAGATTACTTGAATAGAAAAGAAACAGAGAAGATTATGTATGACACAATACTTGAACTTGGGATGTGAAAAAGAGGAAGGGTTTCAGTGGCCAGAAATCAGAATGGGAATGGAGGTGAACTAGAAGACTATTCCAGTTATGGAGGATAACCTGAGAAATTATCTTGCTCATGGAAAAGAACAAAAAAATTTCTGGCTTAGCTGGAGGGAGAAAAAAAAAGGTTGAGGAGGGAAAAAAAGATTAAGTAAATAAATGGGGGGGGGAGCTAGGTGGCACAGTGGATAGAGCACCAGCCCTGAAGTCAGAAGGACCTGAGTTCAAATCTGGTCTCAGATACTTCCTAGCTGTGTGACCCTGGGCAAGTCACTTAACCCCAATTGCCTCAGCAAAAAAATAAATAAATAAGTAAATAAATGGGAGGTTTTGATATGTGTATTATGAATAATGATGCAGCCAGGTGGCACAGTGGATAGATTATTGATTAGGAGGTCTCATATCTGCCTTTCCATCATTGGATTTCCCTTCACAATACATGTGTGTGTGTGTGTGTGTGTGTGTGTGTCTGTATATATATGTGTGTGTGTCTCTATATATATAAAATAGTGATCCTGATTATTTCCTCCCCCAGAAAAATTATGTAGATTGTATTTGAAATGGAGAGCAGTTACTGAAAAAGAAAAACTAGAATGAAGGATCATAAAATACCAGAAGGGACATTCTAGCCCAAACCAATGCCTTAGATCATAAAAATAATAAGTTGTAGAACTAGAATTTGAATCCATATCTTCAGACACTAGATCCAGAATCCTTTTCTCTTCTTCTCCCCTCATCTTTTCCCTTGGTCTTCTAGAGCAGCCAGGGGATACAGCCTCAACATGGCTCTGGTTCTATTCAAGCCTAGGTTAAAATCTTGTGTTAAGAGAATCAAAGAAGATAATTATAAAGTCCTTAGCATAGTGCCTGGGGCAGCTAGGTATTGTAGTGAATGGAGTACAGGGCCTATAGTCAGGAAGACCTGAGTTCAGATATGACCTCAGATACTAGTTGTGTGACCCTGAGCAAGTCACTTCACCCCATTTCCCTCAATTCCTTTACCCATAAAATGAGCTGGAGCAGGAAATGGCAAAACATTCCTGTCACTGTCAAGAAAATCTCCTGTGGGGCCTTGGAGAGTCAAACAGCAATTATTTATAATAGCTACATCAATATATTATTTTTTAGGATAAGGGGCTGAGCCTGGCATATTGAGGAAAAGGAGTACATTATCAGAGGAGTGATTGAAGATGTTTGACAAAGGAGGAGAAAGATGTAAGAGGAGGAGGAGGCTTTGAAGGGCGAAATGGATGTACTGATTTACTGAAAGTAATGTGAAGTACCTTTATCTGATATATCGTTTGTGTAGATAAGATTTTTCTTGCACAACAATGATAAGTTTGGAAATATGTATACATATATTCGATTTGCCAATATTTTAACATAATTAACATGTAGTGGATATCCTGCCATCTAGGGGAGGGGTGGGGAAGTTGGGGGGAAAAATTTGTAACGGAAAGCTATGTAAGGGTTATTGTTGAAGAATTACCCACACATATGTTATGCAAATAAAATAAAAATTAAAAAAAAAAAGAAAGTAATGTGAAGTATAGTAGAGAACACTTTATAAAGAAATTGGTTCTTGATGCTTCAGTAGGATTTGGTGACTGATAGAACCTAATTGGAGGGGGTTGGGGACAGTGTTAGTTAAAAGCTTGGAGTGGAGAGAATGAGCATGACCCATTCTTCAGACAGTGAGTTTTTTTTTTTAAAGCTTTTTATTTGTATAACATATATATGGGTAGTTCCCCAACATTGATCTTTACAAAGCTTTCCATTACAAATTTTACCCCCAGTCCCCTCCCCTCCCCTAGATGGCAGGAAGTCCACTACATGTTAATAATGTTGAGATGCTTGAGAAGTTATGCAAGAAAAATTCTATCTACAAGAAAAAAAAAGAATCAGAGAAAGGCAACACAATGCAAGCAAATGTCAATAGAGTTCATGAAAATGTTACGTTGTGGTCCATATTTCATATCACTCTCTCTGGGTGTATATGGTTTTCTTCAGTGAACAATTGAAACTGGTTTGAGACAATTCTTTGTTGCAGAGAGCCATGTCCATCAGAATTGATCATCATATAGTATTGTTGTTGCCGTGAAAAATGATCTCCTGGTTCTGCTCATTTCACTCAGCATCAGTTCATGCAAGTCTCTCCAGGCCTTTCTGAAATCATCCTGCTGGTCGTTTCTTACAGAGCAATAATATTCCATAACCTTCATATACCATAATTTATTCAGCCACTCTCCAATTGATGGGCATCCCTTCAGTTTCCAGTTTCTAGCCACTACAAAAAGGGCTGCCACAAACATTCTTGCACAGGTGGGTCCCTTTCCCTCCTCTAAGATCTCTTTGGGATATAGGCCCAGTAGAAACACTGCTGGGTCAAAGGGTATGCACAGTTTGACAACTTTTTGAGCATAGCTCCAAATTGCTCTCCAGAATGGTTGGATCCGTTCACAGTTCCACCAACAATGTATCAGTGTCCCAGTTTTCCCACATCCCCTCCAACATTCATCGTTATCTTTTCCTGTCATTTTAGCCAATCTGACAGGTGTGTAGTGGTACCTCAGAGTTGTCTTAATTTGCATTTCTCTGATCAATAGTGATTTGGAGCAACTTTTCATATGACTAGAGATGGTTTTAATTTCATCATCTGAAAATTGTCTGTTCATATCCCTTGACCACTTGTCTATTGAAGAGTGGCTTGAATTCTTATATATATATGAGACAATTCTCTATATATTTTAGAAATGAGGCCTTTATCAGAACCATTAAATGTAAAGATGATTTCCCAATTTGATGCTTCCCTCCTAATCTTGTCTGAATTTGTTTTGTTTGTACAGACAGTGAGTTCTTGATTAAAGCAAAATGTTCATATTAGTGAATAGTAAGAAAAAAAAAATAAGGTAAGAAGGGTAGGATGAATGGAGCTCCATTACAAGATTTTAAAAAGGCAATTTAAGCTTGTTATCAAATATTTTTAATATAGAGTATTTGTTTTAGGCAACAAGGAGCTTTTAAACCTGCCTCAAATAGGTATGGTAGCTACAGGAAAAAGAGGAGAAAAATTGGATCTAAAAGAGACTTGAGTCTCTCATTTTACAAATAAAGGATTGAGGTCCAGAGATGAGAGGTGACAGCCTCACATGTGATAAAACTCAGGCTAAAAAACCTAGGTTTTCTGAATTGCCCATCTATTGCACTACACTGCTTCTCAGATATTATATACAAATTAAAACCCTAGCAAAAGAGAAAAAGGTTGATTATCCTACTAATAGTACTCAGCAGTTTCAGGAAGAAGAGAAATTTTCACAAGCTAAACAAGGTTTTAGAAAGTATATGTTAATTCAGAGGAACCCAGAGTCAACTGAAAAACTAATTGAAACAATTAACAACTTCAGCAAAGTTGCAGGATATAAAATAAACCCATATAAAACATCAGAATTTCTGTATATTACCAACCAAATCCAGCAAGAACAGATTTTTTAAATTTTCATTTAAAATAATTACAGAAAGCATAACATCTCTGGGCATCTTCCTGCCAAGACACACACAGAAATTATGAGGATATGATGATAAAAACACTTTTTATACAAATAAAGACAGATCTAAATAATTAGAAAAATTTAATTGTTTGTGTGTCAGCTGAAGTAATACAACAAAAATGATAATAATATTACCAAAATTAATTTATTCAGTGCCATACCAATCAAAATATGAAAGGGTTATTTATGAGAGAGAGAAAAAATATCATAACAGAATTCATCTGGAGAAACAAGGATCAAAAATCTGAAAGGAAATAATAAAAAAATGAGAAGAAAGGGAGTACTCACTCTCAAATCATATTATAGAGTTTGAGGCTTCATCAAAGCAATAATCATCAAAACAATTTGGGACTGACTAAGAAATATAGTGAATCTGTAGAACATACCAGCTACACAATATCATAGAAGCAAAAAGTATGATTGCCTAGTATTTGATTAAAAACTCGAGATTCCAACTATTATAGCAAGAGCTCACTATTCAACAGAAATTGTTGGGAAAACTAGAAAGCAGAATGGTAGAAACTAGGGACAGACCAATATTGTACACCATACACCAAGATTACTTCTAAATGATTACATGATTTAGAAGGTAAAGGGTGACATAAATTTGAGGGACAAGAGAAAAAAATTACTTGTTAAATTTATAGATAAGGAAAGAGAACATGGCAAAACAAAAGAGAGGATAACAAGGAGTAAAATAGACCATTTTAGTTAAATAAAATATAACAAGTTTTGCATACACAAAACCAGTACAGGTGAAAGTATAAGAAGAGCAAGTAAATGGATGGTGAAAAGGGAGAGGAAAATCTTTGCATCAACTTTGTTTGAAGTCTCATTTCTAAGATATATAAGGAATGGAAACAGAGTGATAAGAATAAAAGGTATTCTCCAATGGGTAAATAATGAAAGATATGAATAGGCAGTTTTCAGAGGAAGAAATCCAAATTCTTGATAGCTACATGAGAAAATGTTCTAAATCACTAATAATTAGAGAAATGCAAAATAAAACAGCTAAGATACTACCTCACCACCAATGGATTGTCAAATTTGATAAAAAGGGAAAATGATAAGTGTTGGAGGGGCTCTGGGAAAACAAGTATATTAATGCACTGATAGTAGAGGTATAAATTGGTGCAGACATTCTAAAAAGTAATTTAGAACTATAACTCCAAAGATATATTGTGTATATCCTTTGAACCTATGGTAGCACTACTAGGTCAGTCCCCCAAAGAGATCAAAGAGGATAAAGACCCATATAGAGAAAATTATTTATCAAAACTTTTTTTTGTGATGACAAAAAATCAGAGACAAAGGGATATCTACCAGTTGAACAATAATTAAACAAGATACGATATATGAAAGGTAATATACTGTTGTGCTTTTGATTGTGCTATTGGTTGCATATACTATTGTTTTTAAGACACAATGGTTTCAGAGAAACCTAAGAAGATTCTTAGGAACTGATGCAAAATGAAGTCATCAAAACCAGAAAAACAATTTATACAGTAATAGCAATATTGTAAAGATAAACAGCTTTAAAGACTTTGAAACACTGATCAAAACATTATGACCAACTATAATTCCAGAAGACTTCTGATGAAATATGCTGCCTATTTTCTGATGCTGCAAATTGAGACTTTATTTTTGGACGGGACTAACTCAGGAATTTGTTTTGTTTTTATATTTTAAAAAATATAATGTGTGTGTGTGTGTGTGTATATATATATATATATATAAATATATATATGTGTATATGTTTATAATGGGGAGGTGAAAGGGTGAGAAGATAGATTTTGTTTAAAATTTTTTTTTTAATTTGGAAAGGGAAAAAAAGAAAGTTATGTGAGGGAGAGATTTTTTTTTTTTTTTGAATAGGGAAAAAAGCTCTCTAAAACTTTTAATGACATTAGTATTCCAAGCAGCTAAATCCCAGGCAGGAGAATTGTAGAAATGATGATTGCTCATTAGCAATTAGAATACAGATGTTATGTTCATTTTGCCTGAGTGCTTCACATAAACACCTTGGGGAGTAACTGGCACCAAGTACTGAACTTGATAGCATTTCACTTTGAGGTTGGCAACATAAGTTCAGTGTAGCTTTGGAAATGGATAAAAAGGCATGCATTTCCAGGTTCTCATATAGTTGGGTAATAAATCTTCTTCTCCCTCCCCAATTTTTTCATTGTTAAGGAAGATAGAAAGAGGAATGGACATGGAAAGAATTTTGATACCATGTGGTGAAAATTAGCATTTATTTTCCTAATCTCAGATCTTGGTTGGTTGTAGGAATTTGCAGGAAAGAGAACAAAATGTAAGAGTCTAGCAGAGTATATGGCACATAGTAGGTACTTATTAAATGTTTGCTGAATCAATTCAGGGACAGGTACCTAAGCACTTTATCTCATTTGACCAATTAGGGTATTCTGGAAAGAATAATGGACTGAAGATCTGATTTTGAATCTTGAAATTGCCTCTAACTAGTAATTCTCTTATCTTTAAAATGAGGGGAAGAGACAAGAAAGGTTAGAAGCATTGGCTAAGTGCCTACAATGTGCCAGGCACTATGCTAGGTGCTTTACAAATATTATCTCTTTTAGTGAGATTAGACTTGATTGGTTGTTCTAAAGTCTCTTTCAGCCTTAATGATTTAGTTACGGGAACATCCCTTTCCATCTAGTAGATTCTTAATGATTGTTGGTCTCTATGACACCATCTAACCCTATGTGTAAGTTCGTGTATATTATCCCCATTTTATAAATAAAGACAACTCAGAGATGTTGAGTGGTTTGCCCTGAATCACCCAAATTGTTGCCAAGTCCTATCAGTTTTACCTTTGTAACTTCTCTTGTATTGGTCCCTTTCTCTGCTGATACTGCCATCACCTTAGAACAGCCTCTCATCACCTTGCTCCCTGGATTATTAATAACCTAACACTCTTTCAAGTGTCCCCTACTCCAGTTCATTCTCAAACAGTTAATATTTATTAAGCAATTGCTGTGTGTCAGGCATTGTGCTAAATGCTGGGGACACAAAAAAGAGGCAAAACATCTCCACTCAGCAGTCAGTTTGATTTTCCTAAAGTGTAGATATGACGGTGTCAACCTGCTTCCCTGTTTGATAAATTCCAGTGGCTCCCTAATTCAGGTGCTTATGGGGGGTGGGGAGGTGTAGAGTATGTGAAGAGGCAATGAATGAAAGGTATTTGTAATTTAGGTTCTTAAACTAGCCACCATTGTTAAAGCTTAATAAATGTAATAAAGAGTTAAGTGACAGATCTCACACACACACACACACACACACACACACACACACCCCTTAACTCCAACTCCCCATTGTCTCAAGGATCAAATAGAAAACTGACTTTTTAGAATCTTTTGAAGTCCTCAGTAACCTGACCCTTCCTAACCTTTCCATTTTTTAGACTCCTAACCTCTCCTACCCCGGGAAGTATACTTGCATCCAATGACATGGGCCTCCATATTCCAAGATTCTCCATAGCCCCACTTTGGGCATGGTTATGGGTAATCTCCTTTGCCTGGAATTGTCTATCTTCTGGACTCCGCTCCTGATTTCCTTCACATCCTAAAGATCCCCGCTGGGACTAAAACCTGGCCTTCTGACTCCCATCATTCTTTCTTTTGTATTTGCCACAATGCTTTCCTTGGCATAAGATACTATTCTTGACCACCAGAAGTTGAACTTTATAACAATTCAAGATATGGTAAAGGAAGTGTTAAGTATGAGGCAATTATAGCAATAAATTCAGAGGAAGAAGAGAACCACTGGTTGAGGAAGCTTTAAAAAGTAGATGAGGTGTTCTACTTGGCTCTGGAAGGGAGGACGAGTAGGTGATGAGGGTACTACCAACTGATGGAACAGCATAGGAAATTCAAGGCCCATTCAAGAAAATGTGACCAGATCCTGGAAGAGGTTGCCAGGGGAATAAAAGAAGGTAGGAAAGGGGGTGGGAATTGGGAGCGTCAAGACCAAATCCATTCACCACTATCTCTTGAATTCTTCCTACCAAATAAAACCCCTTTTTCCTAACAGAATTGTCTGCTTTTGTCTCTTATCATTTCTAGATCTGCAAACTCCTGGAGGGTGACCAAACTAAGTTTTCTCTAAGCTTATCTCACCGAGCAAGCTCCCAACCCCTTTTAATTTTAATCTGTCCCTCAGTTATTTCCTTTTAAACCTATTTGTAGTTTGTTTGAATATCTTTGTGAGACTGAGAGCTCCTTGAAACCAGGCAGTCTTTTGTTCTTTTTGTATCCCCATTGCTTAGCACAGTGCCTGTCACATTGTAGACACTTAATAAATGTTGGGTGATTGATATGTATGTAGTTGATTTAAAGTTTGCCAAATGCTTTAATATGTTTTATCATTTAAGCAATGTGGAAAATGAAAAGCAGAGAGATTTTGTGACTTGCTCAGAGAGGGCGATTCCAAGCCAGTTGGGTTCTGCCAAATGAGATAAAACATTTAGCCCCGTGTCAGGGCACAGAGTGTTGGGTAGTTTTTCAGTCAAGAGGGGTTTCCTTGGCAAAGATGATGGAGTGATTTGCCATTTCCTTCTCCAGCTCATTTTACAGATGAGGAAACTGAGGTAAACAGTGTAAGTGATTTGTCCAGAGTCACACAGCTAGTATCTGGGGCCAGACCTGAACTCAGCAGACCTTGTACTCTATCCATTGAGTTAGTAAGTGCTAAATAAATGCTCATTCCCTTCCCTTTCTGTTGCCTCTTCCCTTCTGATTCTCGAGTCTAGTGCTTTCTACTATGCCATAAAACCTCTCTCTACACACAGTTGGTGCTTAGATGATGTCTGTCAATTGGTTTGTACTGTATAATTGTCAACCATTGAGGTGACCAGGAATGATGTCTGAATTAGGATATTAAAAAAAAGAAAAGAAAAAGAAAGAAAAAACTTGTTGTGAAGACTATTTGCAAACTGCTTTTCAAGAACATCTCTCCTGGGTGAAGCACAATCCACTTGTCTATCAGTCATGCTGCAAATAGGTTGTGTGCCAGTCTCATGGCAATTCATGTGCTCTCATTGTATCTCTCCTACCAGATTGCCAGCTTGCTCCTCGAGGGCAGCGGTCACGGCTTTTTACTTTGGATGTCTATCTCCCTCCTTCCTCCTCCTGATGTGTCATATGGTGCTCTCTTTACACAGTCAGGGCTTGCTCACTAACTAGATGTCGAATAAACAAAATGCGCTGGCCCACTAAGCCCACTCGGACTTCTTTCTAGTGAAGTTTTTAAAGCTTGTGGCTGGCTATCGGCCACTTTCAGATCCTCAGGAGAGCTGCCATGCTTTTGAAACTGTCCAGAGAGAACTGGTGGATAGATAGACTTCAGGAAAGACTCTCAGCAGAACTATGTAAACGATGCTAAGGAAAGCATTAATTTGGGAAGATTTGTTCTTCCCTCTCCCCCCAAGACTCTGGCCTTTCTCTAAGCCCAACAAAGTGCCTTATTTCTTAAGGGTTGCGCTGCTTTCTTGTCAGCATCTCCACAGCTGTTTGCCTTCTGTAACCCTCCCCCTCCCACCCAGGATGCACCAAGTGCCTTGTTCATCACAGCTGCCATTGGTTTTTTGAATCCCGCAGATTCCCTGACTGCTGCACTCCCAGAAGTCCCAAGGCAGAGGGAGGAGCAGTGTAGAGGAACCACGCTTATGTGCTTTAAAAGGTCTCCCAGCTTTCTTCTGCATTCAGGTTGTTGGGGTTAAATAATCATGAGACACTGAGTAAGAATAAAAACACTGCCGACAAAAATTAGCTGACTTAGGACCCATGAGTTTTGCCTGCTTTTTACTAAGCAGTCCAAGAATTGTCTCCTACTTTGATTCCCCGTATTCCCTCCTTCCCCCTTTTTAAGAAGATCACTGAGTGTGGTGTTCTGGAGAGACTGTAAAATTAATTTATGAACAACATTTTAAATAATGAAAGTTTTTCTTTTATGATGCAAAACTGTTCTGGTTTTGAAAATCAAAATCAAACTTGTAGCAGTGTATGTTTTTGTCAAGAAGTCAGATGTCTTGCTGGGTTATTACTTTGGCCTTTTGCCAAAGGAAGAAAAAAAAATCCAAAAAATTTTTTTTTTCCTTCCTGGGTGGTAAGAAATAAAAACAAAGGCATAGTTAGGGAGAGGAGAGTTGATTTTTCTAGTTTTTAAAAGGCAGGTTTACAACCACAATTTCTATTAAATCATGTTTTTATGTTGTATATTACATGCTACATATATATCCACAGGGGGGGATAAGGGTAGGGAGAGAGACAGAGAGAAAGGAAAAGGGAGGGAGAGATGAAAACGGGTGAGGAGGAAGGGAGGGAGAGAGAGAAGTGGGGGGGGATTTGTGTGACAGCCCCAAATGGAATCTTCAAATTGTGCCTATGCAAACTGGAATTGCTGGTTTGGCTTTTCAAAGAATGCAGCCCCTGCCAGGTGCTGACTACAGCTTAATTGTAACATAAACACACCAATCCTGATTCTTATCTGTTACATAGACACCTTGCAAAATTATTTTCCATCTAATATTAACTGCATCCATGCTACATTAAGCACTCTTCCTCTCCCTTTTTGTTAATTGTTCGACAGATATTTGTGGATGGGTTGATTTTTGGTTTGGTTTTGGCTTTTTAAAATTTGTTTCCTTTGGAAAATGTTGACTTTGTCTTACCTTGCCAGACAACACTTTGAGGAGTCAGCAGCCAGGACCAACCCCAGGATCTGGATCAGATAATGGAGATAAACTCTTTGAGAACTGATTATAGTCTATGTTTTTCTTTCTTTTTTAGGTAAATACTTTGCTTAAGCAGAAGGAGTTAATATTACTTTGTTCCTGCTGAGTTGAAAACTATCTTTCCAACTGCAGAAAACATGACTTAGTTCATATCAAAGTTAAACTATTTCTAGGGGCAGAATTAAATTAAAGTCAAGTGAAACAAGTTAGATCCAAATGGAAGTGACTGATCTGTAAAGAGTATTTTGCATCACTATATTTTTCACAACTATAATTGAGAGAAGAATATCACTAACTTCACTAACTAACCAAAGCTGCCTGTAGCCACCTCTTTTTGCCCTAAAGCAAACAAAATAGACAGGTTCCCAATTTGGAGACTGCTGAATGATACCATTGCTCTTGTTTGTAGTTGAGTTGTCTTGGTAGCAAGGCAAATAGATGCAGAGAGATTAGTGTGACAAAAAGTCTTCGCCCACTCACTGTTGTCCAGCCTTGGAAATAGGATCAGGTTAGTTCAGCTAGTATTTCCCATGTGCCTACTGTGTGTCAGTGAGGATAAAAGTTTTTTGGTTTGGGTTTTGTTTTTGTTTTCTTCCTTTCTAAGAGGATCTAGTCTCTGCTCATAGTTTTAGAGGGGGTCTGCCATCTACACAGATATCTATATTAAAAGATAAAACCAATGATGTGCAAAGAAAAAGTCCAAAAAGAACCGAGAAATATGAAGGAGAAGAAATCACTTTGTATTTTGAGATCATAAGTCTATATAGTTAGTTGCAATTCCTCAGATACCACCTGAATTTCAAGAATTTGCTCAGATGTCACTCCCAAGATCCATAGGATTTGGCAATATAGGAAACGTTTAAGACTTATGTAAGCTTTTTAAAAGTAGAGATAATTTCATTATGTGTGTGTGTGTGTATTGCATTTCATTCAGCTAGTAGTAACCATTTATTAACTCCCTACCATTTGTCTGGCACTGTGCTAAGCACTATGGATACAAAAAGAATCAATAAAATCTTTGTCCTCAAGAAGCTTATGATCTAAAGAGAGAGACAGCATTCAAACATATATATATACAAAACAAACTAGGTACAGGAGAAATAGAAAATAATTAAAGAAGGGGAAACAACTATCACATCCTATAGTCTCTTCTTTAACAATTATTGACTGATCTTATACCTGATGGAGATCTACAGAGGTGTAGATTTATGAGAGAATTGAGATAAAAAGATAACAAGATAAGAGTGAGGGCAAGTTGAAATCTCTTTTGATACAAAGTGTGCCCATTCTAATCCTGTCAGATCCCTGCAATGAGTTATTAACAACAACAACAACAAATTCTCAGGATTTAGAGTAATGATTGTCTTAAATTATAATGGATGTAAGTTAAACAAATTGGAGATATAAAAGGAAAGAATTTTAAAAGGAGTTAAAAGGCTTAGGTTTTAATCCTGGCTCTGCCATTTACTAGCTCCTTGACCTTGATGAAATCACATAATCTCCAAAGACTGCTGTGTCCACATCTGTAAAGGTGCAGACACGGTGATCTCTGAGATCCTTTCCAATTCTAACTCTCTGGAATTCTCTGATTCCTTCAGGTCTGAGCATCAGTCCAACTCAGGTGTCTCATGGGCTATAGTTGAAGGAATACTAGAATCAATAGAGATCGGAGTTTGAATCCAGCCTCTGATAATCATTGTGTGTCCATGGGCAAACTATATTTAATCTCTTCAGGATTGAATTTTTTTATCTGTAAGATTAGATAAGTAATACCTCATGGATAAATAAAATGAGGAAAATATTGCACCTACCTTCACATGTTTGCTGTGAGGATCAGATAGAATAATATTTGAAAATCATTTTGTATGTGATATCAGTGTTAGCTATTATTATTTTTTTACAGATGAGGAAACTGAGGCTGAGGGATGTCACGTTACTTGCCCATGATCACATAGTATCAAAGCCAGTCCTCAAATGTAGGGTCACAAAAATTAAAATTAAATTTAAAATTAAAATAATAGGACATGTGCAAGTAAGCCTAACTAATTCTCTGTGGAACAGTGAGAAAAGACCCCTCATGATCCCATTTGTAATTTTCCTGACAAAGATATTGGAGGAGTCTGTCATTCCCTTCTTCATCTCATTTTAAAGATGTAGAAACTGAGTTAAACAGAGTAAAGTGGCTTGCCCAGAGTCACATACAGGTCTGTAGCCAGATTTGAAAGCAAGAAGTCTTTCGGACTCTAAAGTACTTGACTGTGCTCTACAGACTGCTTAGACTCTGCTTATCTCTCTCCTTCCTCCTCTTCTTCTCCCCCAAAAAGATGGTATGAACGAACTAGGTGGTTAAAATGCTAAGCAGGCCAGTGCCAGTTAAGCACTAGCTGTTTCAGTAATGCTTACTTGAATCCAACTTGGTACTCTTTCCCCACTCCTAGACAAGCTAGCTGACTCTTTTTTTTTTTTTTCTTTTATACCTCCCTGGTGTTTTCATGTAATGTTCTTTATTATGATCATCTGTAAAAATTAGATCATCTCATGGAACCTCTTAGGAAAAAAGGTCTTAATATTGTAAATATAAAGTGATGGTTTATGTTCTGCATAATTGTCAAGAACTTACAAATTGATGAGATTGCAAATCCATGTGAGTATTATCATCATTTATACTTAGTCCAGACCTATGGTTTCCCTAGTGCAGTGAACTCCTGATGAGCAAACAGTTTCTCCCTGTACCAAACTTTTTTTTTTTTTTTTTCCCTGCAGCTTTATTGTCTTGGAGTCACCTGGGAAACCGAGACAATAAGGAACTAGTCCAGAGTCTCAAGACCAGTTTGTATTTGAGGTGGAACCAAACCCAGCCCCTTCTGATACTGACTTCTCAAGCCCATGCAATCTTGCTTATTTTTGTCATTTCTATTGTTTTTCTTCTGTACTTCAGAAGATAAGAGTTAGTCATTATTCCTCTTGAGGATAATACAGAATAGAAAACAGCCTTTTGAATCCTAGATAATCTTAACTCTTTCTTGAAATGCAGTTGCCAAATCTCTACTTTAGACTTTAGATCTACTCCCAAGCACAGAGGAAAGCTAAGCCTCCTTGTATACAGTGATGTGAATAGTTCATGTTTTGTTAAAGAAAAATGACAGTGGGGGTAGCTAGATAGCACAGTAATTAGAAGTCAGCAAGACCTGAGTTCAAATCTGGCTTCAGACACTTAACACTTACTAGCTGTGTGACCTTAAGCAAGTCATTTAACCCCAATTGTAAGTCTCAGAATTAAAAAAAAAAAACCACAAAAACAAAAAAAGAAAAAAATGATCGAGAATGGGTAACATCCAATCATTTAATACCATATTAGAAATTGCCTTGAATTTTATTTTATAAGGAATTCATTAATTTGTACAGGGTAGATACTACAAAATCAATTTTGTTTCTTTCCGTTTTCTCTTAAGATTTTGAAAATCTAAGTTACTTTTCCATGACATTTTTTAGATTTTAATTTAGAGGCAGCTGGTAAAGTAGTTGGACTTTGAGTCAATAGTTGGATTCAAACCTAGTTCCTAGCACTTATTAGCTGTATGACTACAGATAAGTAAATAAGGGGGTACAGTGGATAGAGTGCCAGATCTGGAGTAAAAAAAAAAATGTTCAAATTCAGACAAGTTCAAATTTTCATCTTAGTCTTGTCACCTAAAATAGTATCTTAGCAAATTTATTATTTGTGTTGACTGATGATTTTCTTAATATTAGGAATTCCAGGTGAGGAATCTCCCTCTATCTACTTACTAGTTGTGTAATCCTGGGCAAGTCACTTAAGCCTTTAACCCACTTAACACTTGCCTCACTTTCCACAAGAAAATCTCAGATAGGGTCAGGAAGAGACAGATGTGACTGAAATAATTGAACAAAACAATGATATCTGCTAAAGTCCTTACATTTGCATTCATATCCTATGGTATTTTAAAAATCAGCATTGTGTTCATCTCAAAGAATTATGATTTTATTCAAGTGATTTTTATCATTTATTTTATTCAAATGTACTATTTTACTCAAATTTTTAAAGTTGTGCTTTTGATTAAGAAGTAACAAAGTATAGCTCTGTGCTTAGAGTCAGGAAAATTTGATTTCAGCTCCTGATTTATAACTTAGGAGCTGACAAGTCATGTAAATGCTGTAGTGTCAAAGTTTTCTTATCCATAAAGTCAAAGAGGTTGAACTTCCAACTCTAAATCTATGATTTCCATGAATTAATTTTTTGTAACTACTCTTTCCTCAGATGTCCTTTAGGTCAAATCTGCCCATCTCTGATTCCTATCCTACTTTGATTCGAAAATTATTCCTTCCCTAACAAGAATATACAAACACTAACATATAATGGATTACTTGCCATCTTGGGGAAGGCATGGGAGAAAGGGGGGAAAATTGGAACACAGGGTTTTGCAAGGGCTAATGTTGAAGAATTGTCCAAGCATATGTTTTGAAAAATAAAAAGCCTTAATTAAAAAAATATATATACAAACACATTGAGCTATCAAAATGATCACTCCTTGCATTATAAAAGTCTTGAAGATCTTTGCTTCCTGATTACACCCTAAGCCTCTTTATGGTTAAGATTGTTTTGGGTTTTTGTGTTTTTTTTTCCATCTTAATAGATATCACCTAAAATTGTACTTTAGCACATTTATTATTTGTACTGACTTGTGATTTTCTTAATGTAGGAAAATTCCAGGTGAGGGATCTCTATCTATACATGCATTTCAGGAAGTGCTGTGCAACTTATAGTCCTGAATAATGATAGATGACTTGCTCAAGATCACATAGCAGGTCTGTGTCAGAGATGGAACTAAATCCAAGTTATCTTTATTCTAAGACAAGTTGTCTATCCATGGTGCCATTCTGATATCTCATTGCCTTTCTTAAATTGAGTACTCAAGTACTCTTAGTATCCTAGCTTGCCACTTATCCCCCTTCCCCAAATTGGCTGCTCTAACATTTACTGATGGGCTTTTGAGAGCCAGGAAGAGAATGTGTGTAAGCAGGTGCAAAACAGCCATTGTTTCTGTGCCAGGAAAGTACCTAAGAGGCTCCTAGACTCCTAGCAAAGCAAAGAACAGACGGGTCACAGAAAAAAAAATTTCACTCTAATACTACAATAGAAAATATGATGGGAGAAAATGAGGCTAAGGTATTCACTATCTTCTGCTTATGTAAGCTGTGCAGCATGTCTAGGTCCACAGCTGTTGGACTACAGAATCAAGGAGAATGTCTTGAAGTTGTATTTCATTTAGAATTGTGAATATAATATATTTTAATTTACTTATTTTAAAAGAGTAAAGGAAGGAGAGGAAAGGAGAGCAGAGGAGAAGGGAACCCTAAATCCTCATAAGTAATCAGGCAGGATGAGGCCTTAGGAATGTACAGAATGTGTAGTTCTTGTTTAATTGGTATTTGGTTATTAGTTGAAGGTTTAGAAAGTTTTAAAAGATGAATACCCTGGAGCGAAAAGAAAAAGTCCACGTTGAATGGTTCTGAAGAGGAGCTGGTGACCCAGGAAACTGATCTAGGCTCAGATGCTTTTCTGGGCCTAATCCTTCCCAGGCTACTTGTTCCAATCCACTAAGGCTGATTAGCCACAATTTACCTACCTATAGCCAAGAAGTTCTCTTTCAATTTCCTCAGTGGTCATTTTGGTAGCACTGAGTTCTGAGTTTCCCTAATACAAACCTTCATCAACATATGTTTTATGGTACTGGAGAGATTCTGGTAGAAGATTCTCCATTCTTCTTATCATCAAGGTAAGAAGCAGCTCTTAGAGTAAGAATACAGCTGTTGGCACTTGTTTTTTGTTTTTGAAGAACTTTCCTTTCCTTTTCAGTCAATTATTTACCTCTAAAACTCCTCTTTTGTTTGGGTGGTTGTCCGGGAAGCAGTTCTGCAGCCAGTCTGGTCAGATCACATTCATCTGGCACTGCCCATCGTGGGTAGAGATTGCAAAATGGCTGGAGCCCTGCCCACCCCACCATTCCCTAGAGAGAGCTCTGAATTGCAATTGCTTTGTGCTGTACACACACTGGTAGATCTGATCAGAAATTTTTCCTCATTGCCTTTAGTTTGGGGGCATGACTAATGTGAAATAACCATTTTTTGTAGCACAGGGCATGGTGATAAAATGAGTTACATGGATAGCTTAATCTCCATAATGACTTTGCATTTGGGCTGACATATCACAGGCTAGGCCACTGGGGATCTGAAGAGATAGAGTCTGATAGAATGGCATGTACTAGCTTAGTACAGTGCTGAGTGTTTGGGATAAGAGGTATTAAAAAGAAAAGAACTGGATAAATTAACGTTTCCTGTGCAAATGGGAATGGTACTAACATTAAATTTACTTTGAAGCTATTGGTGTTTCTGCTTCTCAGCCCATTCTCCCAGTGATAAAATAGGGAAACCAGGTAACTAGAGAGCATCAAGCAAAGGAAAATGATTGTGTGGACAAAAGTATAGTTTCTTTGGGGAATAAACTAAAGCAACACTGAGCAAGCTTGATTTGCTGTACAGCAGATGCCAGGATTATATGATGTGGAAGGAATTTTTTATGTTTCAATCCTTTCAAGCCAATGAAATAAAAAAAAATTAAAAAAATAAAAAAGCGCTGACCTAACAATGCCCTTGTTTTTAACCCCTCTCAGTCCCATGTCAGAAGACTGGGTACTTCACGCAGACACAACTCATTTGTCTAGCTATGCTTTGGTGAACACATAATTAAATGAAGTGTGCAGTTCAGAATCCAAATTTAATTGAAATAGAAAATGATGGTGTTTAATTTGTGGCTTGTTTGTGTAAATTAATGCACCACACAGGAGTGATGAGCCCGTGCGTGCAAGGCAGACTCAGGATTCATTGTGCCATAAGACAAAGCTCTGGGAATCCAGCTTTTATTTTAATCATAGACCTGACTGCCAACAGTAGCCTAGGTGACCTGTTGAACACATAGACCACAGTGCTGCTGGACCTGTGAAGTTTTCAGCTACCTTTCTCAAAATAAGTTGGATTGCAGTGAGATTGCTGAATTTCCTAGGTGTGTACTCACATGCAGTGCCAAAATACAAAATATATACTAACAAATTATCCCTAGGATGGCAAATCTAATACTGTAATAGAATGAACTTTTATCAATTCATTTACATTGGTATATCATGCACTAGTTACATTGAGATGCAAATGAACTGGTCCCCATTGAATACCTTTGTTGTGATCTATTGAGGCGGGTTTCTTTGACTTGTATGACTGAATCAAAAAGAAAATAGTATAAAATAGCCTACTTTCTTAATAGTAAAGCGCCTATCAGAACAATGGAGCAATGGTTCTTTTATTGAAATTGTAGTAATAATAAAGTTTTTGTTTCTGAAGAAGGAGGCTTTTCTCTTTGCAGAGATCACATTCTATGAGTGTTCTCTTCCAGAAAACTTAAAGCATATTGATAAAACTGTATTTCCCAGGGCTATTTAATTTAAGCCCTTGCTTTGTAGCTGAAATCAACATGCAGCTCTGCGAATGTTTTGAATTCATATCAGCCGTTGTCCATTTGAAAGTATTTTTGTAGGTCTTTGGTGTTTTCAATCCTCTTTACAAGTGGGAGGAGATTGCCTGGTACTGAAATTTCCCTGTCTTTTTCTTTTACACTCTGGTTTTTCAAGTGTTGGGTGAAGATTTAGGATACTTTGCTTGACAAGAAGTTAGCTTTTTGTTAGGATTATTTAATGACTGTGTAGAAAAAGATAATCAGAGCAGATGCTACTGTAGAAGAAAATGAGAGAAATAGAAGAGCAATAAAGAGTTAGAAATAAGTACTCAGTTGAAAAGGGTCGATCACTAAATAGTCATAGCCATGGTGTGCTTGTCATTTCTCGTGTCCATTCTCTAAAATAGCACTGTTGTTGTAATTTCTTTTCTTTGATTTTTCTCATCCAGTATTATATAATACCTAACACATACTGCTTTGTAATTTACAGAGTGCTTAAGTGATGGGGTTTTTCTTTAAAAATGCCTTATAGTACATTATAGAGTAGAACTAGTTGTTTTTATTTTTCATAACCTCTTGATAAGGAGATCATTTTATTTTATAGTAGCTGTCATAATAATGATACAGTTAGATTATTGAACTTGAAGTCAGGAAAATCTGGGTTCTAATCTTGTCCTGAGCACTTAATAGTGGTGTGATTCCCAAGCAAGGATCTTTATCCCCTTTGAGCTTTACTTTTTTTTTTTTTTCTTTTCTCAAAGTAGAGATGATAATGAAAATAGTGTCTGTCAATTTACAAGGTCATGTTGATAGTCAAATGGCATCATGTGTGTGAAGCATTTCTCAAATTGTGAAGAAATAAATAAATGTCTGTTGGCATTATTATTTTTACTCGGTATAGAGAAATAATATACTTTGTAGCTAAAATTCTGTAAATATATTGTTTCCTATATAAAACGAGGGACTGTAGGTTTTGACCTTGTTTCCCTAGGACCTAACTGAAGAACGCCTTACACATAGCAGCCTTTTAATGAATGTTTGTCGAATTTAGTTGAAATATGTATATTGTTAAAATACAAATGGCTACCTCTTAAAAGCTGTTAACCTTTCATCCTTCTCTGTGTTGTCCCTAAACTCTCAAGTGGATGTACAGTTATCCCTTTCATATGGGAATTTGAGGGGAATTTTGTAGAAGCCATAGAGACCATGTAAGGTCCGGTAGACAACACAGAAAAAGATTAAGAATTCAGAAATGTGTGGTATTGTATAATATTAATATATTTTATCTTCTAATAGATAATAACTGAGACTTCTTTTCTGGTATGACAATAGGGCCAAAAAATTTCATGTGATTTTTCCCACATCATGGAGCTGCCACCCCTCCTCTCCCCCAACCCCCAAGATGTGGAAGGAATAATAGTATTTGTTTGATATTTTTAATTATTTGTTATTTTATCTTTAGGAAAATTCACACAAGGGTCTTCAGAGTGCCCCCTCTCTCATTCTCTATGTTTCTACCTTGATGGAAAAAAAATAGCCAAAAATTATCCACATAAGCCAATAATATGATGGGCAGAATATTGGAGAAGTAAGAAATTTTCACATTTTAAAAAAATTAAAGCAAACTATATTATACCTTTTTACTTTGTCATGAAGTGAACAATTTATAAATTAGTTATTTGTAGTTGTAGATTTCTCTTTTATAATTTTCCCCTATGCTCCAAAGTAATGACACCTTAAAGTCACTCCCCCAAGAGAATTAAGTGGCCACCCAAGATAAAAATGATCACACAGAGGCCTAGAATAGCTTGCAGAACACTCCAGAGGGAAGATATCTAGAAGTCTGAGTCCCAAAGTGAAATTGTATATCTGACATCATCACTACTTTAAACTGATGTATAGGACCTGAATTGTCTGCTTTATGCTATTTCACAGCATGGAGGCAACACTGCCACAGGAGGTCAATTTGGATACTATGGTTGCATTTTTTAAAAAGAGGGCCATAATTATAACTTCTAATTATGTACAGTAATGCCTGCTGAGATAAAGATAATGACACCTCCTGCTTGGAAGTATAAGTTAATTGCTTTCAAGGGTCAGAAACATCCTCCATCCCACCCCCAGCCATGCATAACCCCATCAGATTGACTAAACTGGGCTTGCAGTGACTCATCATGCTGGGAAACACCAGGTATTGACCACTGCTTAACTCTTATTACAGCTGAAAGGTCAGGTGTTCATGGGGAAAAGCTTTAGTGACTTGCTAAACCCCTACTGTCTTTCCTGTTGGCCTTCTTAAAAACACAAGGAACAGCTGAGCTTTTAGGTGATGAAGTAGTCCTTTAGTCCAGAAGGAAATTTGTCGGCTTTTCCTGGACTATTTCTTTTTCTATGAATAAAGAGAAGATACTGGTGTCCAGAGCCACCAGACTACTTTATTTCAACCAAGGCCTTAGGTAAGAAAATGAAGGCTAGAGACTGGAGAAATTAATCCCACACTGGTCTTCCAAATACCTCTGGTCCTGAGAAACCTCTTGTGGTTGAATAGTCTTTGAAGTGGCCAAGAGAATCGTAGAAGCAACTAGAATCCAATTAGAACAAAATAGTCCTTTGATGCAATCCATTTTCTTGCCTGTATAGAAGTTCATTGAGTCCAGGCCTTAATAACACGCTCATTGTTACCACATTTATAGTTTAGCACCTCCAAATATCAGTTCAAATACAAGAAGATCCTTACCTTTTTGGCTCCCTTTTCTTTATGATAATGTTCCCACCCTCATTCCCCCAGTTTCTGATTTCACTTCTGTTAGGCCACAGATAAGGCTCCCAGGATAGTTTTCTCTTAAGCAAGGCTGCTCCCACTTAAGCCCTCCCCATTTAGTTGGAGAGATAAGACTGATATCCAGATAACATTTTGAAAATGATGTCCTAAATTGCATGGCACAAGTAGAAAGTGGATTCTCTCAGATTGTAAAGGAAGAGAACTGTGCTAAGGAAATGTTTATTAAACTGTTTACTTTCTTTCAGCCACTGTGATATATGCTGGGGGAGATGAAGTCTAGATAAGTCATAGTCATTGTCCTCATGGAACTTAATAGTCTCCATGCTTAACCATGCAGTCTTCTTCCACATTTTGTCAATAGAACCTCTACCATCTGAATCGCTAAGACTGGGATAGATAAATCTGGAGACTTGGGAATCCTCACAGTTCTCCAATCTATTCTTTCTAAATGTTCTTTATTCCCTCCCTGGCTCCAGATCAGAAATGATCTGCTTTTTGGATTAGGCACACAGATAAATTGTAACATGTAATAATACAAGATATATGCATCCAGGAGATATAGAGCTTCAGTGTAGGTTGAGGTCCCCAGGGAAGTTAATGGGAATTGTAGGAAAAGTAAGAGGTGACATATTTCCATTCTTTGCTGGATGAATAGGAATTCATGAGGTCAAAGGAGGACTAGCGGTCAGGATAGGGATTAGTAGAATTCTCAGAATTGTTTGTCTCAGTGCTACAGAGTAACATAACATCCCAGAGGCTGGCAGCACCTGGAGGTGACTTTCTTGGCCATGATGGCACATGATGATCACTGAAGGTGCCATCCTAGAACTATGCTTGTCTCTGAAGAGAGTGATGAGATCACTCTGGGGCACTCTTTTGCAAGAGAAGATAGGCAAGTTTGTTTGATTTTCAGTATGTTTTGCAAGGTACTTTCTGGAAAACATAATTCTGAAAAATGTGGCAATCAGGGTTAATATATTTTATTTTGTTGTTGATTCTGTCAGTCTTGAGAGCAAAAAGCAAAACAAAGGATATTTTGGTTAGTGAAAGTAATTTTTATATGCTTAAAAAAAATCCTATCTGTGATTTCATTTCACTAGGGAATTCTTGGTGAGGAACTTCCTCTACCCATGCTGATCTATACATTCTCTGGAAATTGTCATTTTAGAGATTTATATGGAGCAGTAAGGAGTTAAGGTGCTATGACTAGGGTCACCGAGCCACCATTGGTCAATGGCAGTCCTGGGATTTAGATCTCTAGCCATTACCACATGCAGCTTCTCTTTTAATTATAGTATTGAATACCTATCTTCAGCACTTGTGCCAGGAGTATTTTAAGGAATAAAGTGTCATTTCCTTCAAGAATTCTTTTTTGATTACCCCAGTTATAGCATAGTTGAAGGAATAGGACATCATTAGATGAAGGGTATAGGATGGGAGTATAGTGGAATGTAGAGCTCTAGCAGATTTGTGGAGAGTATAGTAGGCAGTCCAAGATGAATGTGGATCGCTCTACTACCCCAAGGAAAGTTCACATGAAATTAAATATGATGAATTTTGGGATGGACCTTTTTCAGCACAGTTTGTGTTTTTCTGTTATAGTGTTTGGGAGCAGAGAATGGAGAAGAGGAAGGATAAAGATAAAGACCTTTCCCAGAACTGATGCTCATCCTGGGTGTGCACAGCAGAGAACTGTAATTGGGATAATGAAATGAGAGAAAAGAGGGATCAAGGGATATGAAATGTTTGGTTGGAATAAAGAATAGTTTTTAGAGGAGGCATGAGATACAGAGAAGTAGAAAGACAGGAAGTTATGATCACAAGGGCATGGTTTGATATTAAGGCACTTTAAAGAGTTGTGTGGCCAGAAGCTCCATTCCTCATCTGTAAAAATAACCCTTATGTTACCTGACTCACAAGGTTGTTAAGAGGAAAGGACCTTGTAAATGTATAAGTGCTCTATAACTATTATTGGTATTACTGTATAATTAATATTATTATTAATAACCAAGGAAAGACAGAACATTGTTTTTAATGGATTTTAATTTCTACTTTATTATTTCCCAGCTCTTCCCCAAGGTCCTTACCTTAGAAATAAAAAGAATTCCCTTGCTATCCCTGTCCTGAAACAGGGTTCCATGCCCTATTAAGCTCAAGCCATTACAAATTTCATTGATTAAAAAATAGACAGAGTTTTTAACTGTCCTGATAGAATGAAAGCAAGTTAAAGGTGCTTAGCTGTCAACCCTTGTTCTACTACTCTCTCCTTCTCCTCTGATACTATGTGTGATTTTTTTCTTCTACTTTAAAAATGAAATACGGCTTTCTTGGTAAGACTGAACACAGTGGCTCTTATAACATAACCTGATTTTCTAGATTGAATGCTGTTTCCAGCTGCTGTCTCTACTGTGGTAACAGAGATGAGAACTAGGTCTTTCCCCACTTCAGTTCCCTTATTCGGATTAGAGCTTTTTGTGGATTAGTTAAATGTGAATGTCATCTGGAAATTGACTGGGTACTTTTCCCCCCTATTTTCTAAAAACAAACAAAAAACCCCTCATACATAAATTTCTATTTATGATTTTATAAGCACCAGATGAGTATATGGAGAGAGATGTCAAATATTAGAACTAAAACAGATCTTAGGAATGGGATCAGCTGATCCAACTATTTCTTAACCTGTCGTTTATTAAGATAATTCTTTAAAAAGATGTTTTGATAACGTTTCAGTGTTACTGGTTTCTTTCATAACCTTACATATTTTTAATTTTATACAATTAGGTGTCACAGTGGAAAGAATGCCAGACCTAGAGTTGATAAGACGAAAGAAGTTCAAATAGGACTTCAGACACTTAACTAGCCATGTGATCCCGGGCAACTCACATAGCCTCGGTTTACCTCAATTCCCTTATCTACGTTGTTGGTGTGCGAGTCCCTTTGGTGGTATCTGACTCTTCATGACCCCACTTAAGTTTTTCTTGGCAAAGATAGAGGGGTTTGCTATTTTCTTCCCCAGCTCATTTTACAGATAAGGAAACTGAGGCAAACGGGGTCAAATGGCTTGCCCAGGATCACAGAGCTAGAAAGTGTCTAAGGATTTAAACTCAGGACTGGCATTCTATTCACTATACACCTAGCTAATAAATGTCAAATTGAACTTATTTGAGATTATTCACCAGATTTGTCTTATACTCACCTTTATCTGTTTTTAAATACTAGAACATACTCAGTGGATACAGATACAAATCATTTTGAACAAATCATGAACCACCATTTTCTCAGAAGAATCAGAATTGCAGAGAGGAGGGCAATGGTTAATTATGTGGTATTGTTCAAAGTAAACTGCATTCTGTTATTGAGGATGACAGGTTAGTATCTCATATATCATCAAGGATGTTATGGCTATCAAAACAAAAAGAGGAGGGCCAATGATAGAGTGATTATGATTGAGCCCTAAGTGATCATCTTATAGAAGATAGAGGTTAGAGTTGGAGCCAAAAGGTAAAACCACAGGTATATGGGAAGTTACAGATGGGTAGATTCTGGTTCAGTTTAAAGCAGCCTTACCTAACAGAGCCCCTCAGAAGTGAAGTGGGCTTTCTCCAGAGGTACTAAGTTCTCCATTACTAGAAATCTTTAAAGACTAGATGGCCACTTGTCAGGATTCATAGAATCACAGATTCAGAGCCAGAAGGGGACCTTAAAAAGGATTCCTTTCTCAGGTATGGATTTGTCTAGATGGTCTCTGATGTTCCTTCCAACTCTCTGATTCTGTGAAATGCTTTATTGGAGCCTTGTTTTTATCCCCCACCCTACCCCAAACCCACTGACTGACAGAGTGCCAGAAGTGTTTTTGAATAAACATTATGCAGCAGTGTGATTCCACTAGCTAAAAAAGAAAATACCCGCCTTCTTTTTATCTTCTTTTTTTCATATCAAAGATTTGGGAGAAAGGATTAGCTCAGAAAGAGTAAAAAAGGTTAAGCATTAAAAACCTGGTCCCAGACAGAGTTCTGTTAGACAGTGATACTGTTGCGAGGACTGGCAGCCCTGGGCCTTGAAACTGCTTCAGAAGAATAGAAAGGAATCTCCTCCCAGCAGCATTCAACATTACTCCCTGTGGAGAGTGTTCAACAGTGGTCCCTAGAGCAATGTAAGGGCTTTAATGTGTGTGTGTGTGTGTGTGTGTGTGTGTGTGTGTGTGTGTGTGTGTG
>JAJPUD010008073.1:0-74590 GCA_023553655.1 Myrmecobius fasciatus
GGTTGATGGACTTTAGTTGTTACAAAGTTGATTCAACACATGCCCAGAGTTGGAGCGTGCTCAGTTAGAAGGATGATAATGAACACCAGCATTTATATGGTGCTCATGGGATGCTCCACTACAGCCCTGTGAAGTGAGGAGACAGGTGCCATTAGTAGAATATTATCATTACATGGATACATGTCTATGTGTAATTATAATAGTGGTAAGGAAACTGAGGCACAGGCAGGTCCAAATCCAAAGGCCAGGCCTGCTGGATATCCAGCTGAGCCACAGAGACCCAAGGACAGGGCTCGGGTAAGAAGCTCCCAGAGTTCAGTGAGGTTTTGCTTCGGATTCAGTTGATGCCTATGTCTTGGGACAGAGCACTAGTCTTCCCACCCCGCTAAGAACCCGGGAGTTGGCAAGCTTGGTGTGGTAGTTTCCTTCTGAAGCTTAGGTCAAAATCATGGTGTTTTCTGGACATTTGCTTCATAGGAGGAGACAGCAAGGGATTGTGGGATTTGAGCTAGAAGGGACTTGAAGAGCCTCATCCTCTTATTTTACTGTGAAAGAAACTCCACCTTGAGAAGGGAATTAACTTATCCAAGAACACTCAGGAAGTGAAAGGAAAAGCCGGGATTGGGATCCAGATCTTCCACCTCCCAATTTTTCACTGGGTAATGCAGAGAGGAATGGGACCCAACCCCTGACCACATGAAACACTCCACAGTATGGCGCAGAAGAAGAGAGCCACGATCCAAGGGCACAGAAGGGGCCGCAGAGGTCAGCCCCTGCCTCGCCATCAAAAGGTCAGCCGTTGGCCTTGGTGCAGAGATCCCTGGTCCGTAGCCCAGATCACGCCCTGGCACCTTCCAACTCCCCTGGGGCCAAGCTCTTCTGGGATTCCACTGAGATCCCACGGGTGATCCTATTCTTTGAAGTCTCATTTTGAGGACTGACATATAGAGCAGCTGTGGCCCAAGACGGGGTTACCTGCCAATCAGTTCTAGTCTTAGCCTGTGACGTAGTAAGTTTCATGGTTACTGAGCCATCCTTGTGAAGTGGTACAGAGACCGTCCTTGGCCTTCTGTTCTGCTTGTGTCTCCACCTTCAACCTGAGGCCTTATCCACTCCCACAGCTTCACCTTTCACCTCTTAGACTCTAGGGCAGGAACTGCCTGCTGGATATTTGCAAACCCTTGCACTGCGATTCCTTCCCTCCAAACGGGATGCCTTTTGGCCTGACATCATCTTCTTCCCCCCCATCCTCTTCCTCTGGGCGGTTTCCTCTCTGGGCTTCCTTGTTGGTCTCACTCCGGTCACCCAGCCTCAAGTGCTCCAGGGAATCCCTGAACGTTGGGCCCCCTCGCGTCCTCCGGCGGGCCTCTCGGCTCTCCCTTTGCAAGATCCCTGTGGTATCTCTTCCTTGTCCCAAGCCCTGCCTTCCCCAGGCCCTTAGCTCTTGCCCCCTGAACTGCTGCATCAGCCTCCTGGTCAGCCCCTTCTGCCCACGGAAGCCACATTCCTCTCCCGGCAGGCTCATCACGTCACTCCCCTGTTGCGGTGCTATCACTGGCTTTACCCGTGCCCGCGATGTGCTCTGGCTTCTCACTCTGCCCTTCTTTCTCATTGCAGGACTTCCATCTCCTCAGCCTGACCACAAATAAGCCCTATGGCTGGGAGGGGGGCCACCGTTCCCCTCTGAGCGACTTTAGTCCCCTCCTCAGGGCTCCTGTGGGGCAGCCTCCGGAGGCTGGTTCTCGTTTCCTGCAACCTCTAGAGCCCTGTCTCCCCATCTCATTCCCGATGCTGTTCTCGTCCCCCACGCCCCCCCCCAGTGAGCGGACGGCTCGGCGGTCCCACCTGAGCGTCTGCTCCTGAATTCCTCCCGACACCCAGACCTCCTGACCCTGCAGATCAGGGCAGATGTTCCCCAGCCAAGGCGGGGAGGAAGCTAATTACCATAATGATTTGCAATCGCTCCACTATGGTAATGAAAGTGTATATTAATTCATTCATAACATGCAACTAGTAGTTAATGACGCTCTTCCTCTTCAAAGCACTATACAAATATTAGCTCGTGAATCTTAAGTCTTGGCAAAATTCATTATCTTGGTTGTTATAGGGGAATAAAGCCAGGGGATGAGTTGAGCCGAAGAACAGAGCTTATCTATGCCCGAGCGGCCCACGGCCGCCCAGAGTCCCTCGGGAGCTCCGCGTTAGTGTTTGCTGCTCATCCACGTGGGTCCTCAGGTCCCCAAAGGGAAATTTCTGTCGTAACCAGGGTCAGAACCGGCTGGCCCACAGGGAAAGGGGTGACTTGGAGGAGGAAGAAATCCCGCCAACTGGCTGCTTGAATCCACCCCCCTTTGGAGGCGGTTGCCCATCCTGCGCAGAGTCCTTATAAGGTGGCAGGCAGGAGAGAACACGGTGACTCTCGTCCCGTCCCGTTACCGTTTGCGGAACGCTTCTTCCTTTTCCTCCCTAAGTGCCTTTAAACAGGGGGTGTACCCCCTGAGCACTGTCCCTTTGTTACCTTCACCTCCAAGGAGCCCCGGCTTAGGTGGCCCCTCCACGCTGGCCCTTTATACGTGTGGCTCGTCATTGTATCGTTGGCTGTGTCTTCCCCCTCCTTGGGGTCAGTGACTGTCTCCCCACGCCAGCCCAGCACATGAGTTTTTCACAAACTTGTTGAAGTTGAAGAAATGTTGGTCGCTGTTTCTAAACAGAGTCCCTGAGAGGTCTGTCAGTCGCTCAAGGGGCAGTCGGGGTTACTCTCCTGTATGTAGCTCTGTGCCAAGAACGCCAGTGGTCATCCTCAGCTGGAAGATCCCGAATTGGAGACCTAGGCTCTGTGAGATATGTTTCACCACTAGGGGGTGGTGCTGAGCACGCAGCTGACCCTAATCACCAGGGCCAAATGTGGGGGTGGGCTACCTCTCTCTCCTGGCCCCTAAGAAGTCAAAGTGGATTTATGCAGTCAGCCCCCCACGTGCTATAGATACCCCCTTTCAGCGGAGTTTCATCGCCCAGAAAAGAGTGGGACCACGCAGTTCAGGTGCTCAGATTCAAACCTCCCTTCCTGGCTCGGACAGTCCTATGTTAAGCAGTGAGGGAGAGAGGTCAGCCACCTCTAGAGGGCGCCCAGTCCCTTAGCAGTCTAATGCTAGCTAGGACAAGGACTGTGGGGGGGGGAGGGGGCTTCATCTCTGCTCTCCACACCATTAAGCCTAGTGAGCGTGTGTCCCCTTAGAGGGATCTCCACTTACCAGTGGCCCCTGTCTCTCAGTCTGAACCCAAGCACCGCCAAACTTTATGCTTGCGTCATAGGCAGACTGCAGAAGGGAAAGGCAAGTGAGATGCTGGAGGCCGGCCCTTGGCAGGCTTCTGTCCAGAGGAGGAGGTGGGGACCGACCGAAGCCTGGCCAAGTCCCCTTTGATCCCCCTTCCCAGCCCCCGGCCTGTGGCCCTCCCCTCCCTTCCCTGTTCCCTCTCCACCATCCCCAAGTGGTGACATTTCTAAGGTTTGCTAGACTAATTAGTTCCCTGACTAATCTGAGCAACTTAAGGCTGCTGAGGAGGAAACGTGTCATTTCCTCCCCCACCCCACCCCAATCCCTGAGATAACATCATTCATTTTAATACTAACTTAACCCGGAGGTAGGAGAAAAATCCAGCCTGGGGAAGAGCCAGTTAGGGGGGAGATTTGGACCCGTAACTCTGGCCAAATCCCAGACTCTGCGAGGGGCAAGGGAGGTCCAAGGCAGGTTCTCACGGTGGGTAAATGCCCAAAAGAGGAGCTGATTGGGGTCCTAGAAGTCATAGGATCCAATGGATTTCATTGAGTAAATGAGGGTGGGGGTGACACAGTCGGGCCTGGACTTTATAAAAATCACTTTGGTGATGGAAGCGATGATGGATTGGGATTGGGAAGACACTAGGAATCAGGGAGACTAGGTTGCTGCAACAGTCCAAGAAAGAGCCAATGAGGGCCCGCCTCAGGATGGTAGCCGAGTCAGAGGAGAGCAGTGAAACAACAAGATTTGACCATTTCAGTCTGGCCCTGAAAAGAGAACTTGGAACTTCTGAGCTATGGCCAGAGTTTCCCCAAGTTACCCACTGGCAAGGAGGCAGCTTCTAGCAGCATGTCAGAAAAGGCTTTCCTCCCAAGGCCCGAAGGAGAGTGGGTCGTCTGGGGAGGTGGGGGGCTACCCTTCACTCCGAGTCATCGAGCAAAGAATGTTTACGGGGACTCAGAACGGCTCTGAGGTCAGGGACAGATCGGCCTCCTGCCTCGTCTTCCCCAGCGGCCTCTAGCCCGGATCTGTGCCTTCTTTTATGTCATCTCTTCTCAGGCCTACTCTGCTTGGCTCTTTTTAAGGTGAGGCCATGCTTCCTACTCCCCGTAGAAATGGCCACGTGGCTTGGGAGCCGTGAGACCGGCTGTTCATCTTCCCGTCCCTTCCTGCGTCACCTTTCCTTCAAGGCTACAACTGCCGTGATTGAAGGAAGCTTTGAGATCGGGTCCCGTTAATTAGCCTGGGTCCTCTCCCCGCCCCGTGTCCTTCTCCCATGTGATCCCATGAAGTCCCAGGAAGAAGACATGTTTGTGCTCAGGGGGCCCCCAGAATGGTCGTGGAATACATACAAATGAAGTGGGAAGAGACCACGCCTTCTCTTTGCTCGTCAATCCCATTGGCTGGCCTGCTGTTGATTGACAATTCCGCCATCCAGTGTCAGGAAGCCCAGGGACCCTGGAAGGAGCTGGATATGGCTTCCTCCCCCCTCCCGCTCGCTACCGGCTGTTTCCATTGAAGCCGGGCTCAAGCTGCAGTCTGAGCATGCCCAGTGGGGCAGCTGCTGTGGAAGGCCTTTAGATACCCCTGCTTTGTTAAGCTGCCGTTTATGGGGCTCTTCCCTCCAGGAACCGGCTCTGTACACACACACACACACACACACCACTTCCCATTTCTAGTAGTGTTGAAAAGGGAAGAGTAAGGGAAGATGAGAAGCTTCCTTGTGTTCCCAGGCTAAAGAGTCACATGCAGGGCTTCCAAGTTTATAAACGTGGGGCTTGGGAGGCAAGAGGCAGGGGCTCCAGGGGGAGACCGAAAGAACCACGTGACTATGTCTCCCCTCTTTGAGAAATCCTGACCTGCTGCCTTCTGGGACCTTGGTGATCCTCTGATTTCCTCTTCCGAGTTGATCTGAAACAGTTCTGAGGGGATTGGTGGACCCCAAGCTTAAGGAGGTAAGAATCTCTCTAGTGTGGGTGCAGACCACTTCTGGAGGACTGTGCTCAGTGGCGGGTGCCATGATTTAAGGACACTGACAAGTTAGAGGGCGACCAAAGGAAGTCAACCAGAACACTAAAGAGCTTCACGGCCGTGCCATATGAGGGGGTTTTGACAGGATTGGGGACGTTTTCCCTGAAGAAGAGAAGGTTCAAGGGGAATCGGCACAGCGTCCAAAGAACCGTTAAGTGCAAGCGAGGTTAGCCTGGTTGTGTTGGGCCCTAGAGAGCAGAAGCTGCAGCAGCCAGGGAGGCCGCGTTGCTAGACATCAGTTTGATGTCAGAAAAACCCGACGATTCCGCTGTCCCCAAGTGGCCTGGGCTGCCCTGGCGGGAGAGTGGGTGATGCTCCCTTGTTGGGAACATTGGGGAGGAGAGTCTGGTCAGATCCATCAGACCAGGGAGCTGCGGGGCTCCCTTCCAGCGTAGAGATGCCGTGGCTCTGTAATGTCGCTCCCAAGCTCCCAGACGTTGTTATCTTAGCTACCGGGCAGCGATCCAAATGACCTTTACTCATAATCTCAAGGCAACTTCATTATAGCCGACTGCCCACAGCCTAACACTGCTCTTGGCAGGAGGAACAGCAAAGATATCAACCTTCTTCCCCCTTCCCCCAGCCCTGTCAGAGTCGTGATCCGCTGCCAAATCGGGACCGAGGCAAGAAAAGATGGGTGCCGCCAGTTTAAATATTGGCTCCGGGGACTTGGCCGGGACCAGCACACATGGGCAGTGAAAGGGATACCAGAGCCAGGAGGGCTAGAGAGTTCCCGAGATGTGTGTCCCAGACTCAGGTGGTAGGGAAGGGGAAGGAAAAGGAGGGATATAAACGCCATCTACTATGCGCCAGGCATCGTATCAAGTGCTTTATACTCATTGCTCATTTGATCCTCCCAACCACGTGAAATAGATGCTATTAGCATCCCCATTTTACAGAGGAGAAAACTGAGGTTGAGAGAGGTTATGTGCCTTGGCCCGAGTCTCCCAGCTAGTATGTGTCTGAGGCTGAATTTGAACTCAGATCTTTGTGAGTTCTTCCGGTCCTCTGTCCACTGCGTCACCGAACTGCTTTCGGAGGACCGGAATGGTCACTTATCTCCGAGGGAAGCATGGATACGATAAGCCTCTAGTTACAGTTTTCGAGGTGAAAGAAAGTGCAAGACATCGGGAACTCTCTTTCCCTCGGGATCTCGGAGGGCTGCGAGCTGGAGTGGGACCTTAGGAAGGCAGTTAGGTCAATCTGCCTCATCTGAAAGATGCAGAAAGTAGGAAAGACTCGCCAAAGTCGCGTCTAAAACCTAGGCCTTCTGTTGCCAGATCCGGTGGCAGATTCCCCATTTCCTCCATCTTGGGCCTAGATGGATGTGTCGCTAGGCTCCTTTGGGATCCACTTCCTTGCCAAGATGACAGGAAAAGGGCTGGAGTGGAGCCCGGAGGCACAGGGAAAGCCAGGGGTGTGGATTGGGCAGAACAAGAGAGAAGCACTTGAGTACCATGGACAGCGGCTGCTCTCCCAAAGGCAAAGAAAGGGTTCCTTCGGTCCGCTTGGTCGTCGGGCAAAGAGTGGGACGCTTTCCTGGGCTGAGAACTCACAAGAGGAGGGATTGGGCCGGCTCGTTTTTGACTGCGCCTGGCTGGCCGGGAGCTAATGTGCGTGGGAAGCAGGATGTAGGCGCGATCGCAGTTCAACGGTAGACCCGGCAGTTTCCAATGGAGCCACTTGCTAGGAAGTAGCAGCTGGAGGATCCCCCGTGAAGCCAATGAGCCTTTAATTATTAATCACTGACATTTAGTAGACTGCCTTTAAATAAAATCTCACTGAGTCTCCTATAGGCTATTATCATTTTGCCCCCAAACATTTTCCGCCCCTCTTTGTCGTTTGTCTAGACTAGAGAGGATGTGGAATAGAAGGCGGACTGCAAGGGAGCCCAATGCAGCCACTTCTACCCAAAGAGCCTTTGAAAATCCCCCTGGAAACCAAGGGAGGGACGGGCTAGAGGGCGAGCCGCCGGCACCGGCTTGTCCCTGCCATGGAGTAGGCTTTTCCTCAGCATGGGTCTTTAGGAGGGCAGTCTTGCTGCCCCAGTAGCCGACTGGTGACTTAGGACGAAGGACTGTAAAGAAAGGGGATCCGCTCACTTTCCCTTCCCGGTCGGTCTTTGTATGGGCTGTGTCTATCAGGACCCCGCAGCCTCTCCCACTGAGCAAAGTGAGAAGTGCTCTCCAAGTGTTGGCAAAGATTGGAGCCTTCACTGGCCTGGTGACCGTCACCATCACCCAGTCCTTTGTTGCATAGAGACTCGAGTCCTCCAACCCCTTACGATGTAGCCTAACCAACAAGAGTCTGCCCCGGGGACGAGGGGGAGAGCCCATAGCAGAAGGCACTGAGCTAACCAGACTCCTGAACTGGACAGCTCTGCCGCAGGAATGGTTCTTCCTCCTGGCACTACCATAAAGTAGCTTGGCAAGCTGAGGACTAGGGCAGGGAAGCCTCGGGTAGCTCAGATTTGGCTCAGCCTTGCTACATTCAGTGGCGGAGAGAGACCAGGGAGTGGGGCCCTCCTTGGGGTCACCGGCTACAGCTTCCGCCTTTCTGGCCCACAGTTCACTCACCCATGGGCACGTGCCTGCAGATGAACCGGCCTCCGTTCCCCTCTTCCATTTTTGTTCTACGGTGAACAGTCAGTAGAAATTTGAACATGGTGGCCTTTGAGTGTTGTGGTGGGGGTGATGGAGCTGATGGTGAACGGGAGAAATGGAACCGCTGGTGGGGAGAAGCCAGTCCTCCGGTGGACCCGTAAAGCCGCTCCGATGCAGACCGGGCCAAGAGGTTCTTGACCCCAGCCTCCCAACGTGGAGACAATCGGGGCAGGGGGGGAAGGGGATGCTGGGAGAGCCTCCCGCGGAGTCCTCGACACTTAATTCTGCGTCTTCTCGTTTCAGTTTGTCGCTCAGCCGAACTGTCAGCAGCTGCTGGCCACGCTGTGGTACGACGGCTTCCCGGGCTGGCGGCGGAGACACTGGGGGGTCAAGATGCTGACCTGCATCACCATCGGCCTCCTGTTCCCCATGCTGTCCATAGCCTATTTGGTCGCTCCCAGGAGCAACCTTGGGCTCTTCATCAAAAAACCGTTTATCAAGTTCATCTGCCACACGGCCTCCTACCTGACCTTCCTCTTCATGCTGCTGCTGGCATCCCAGCACATAGTCAGGACAGACCTGCATGTGCAGGGGCCGCCGCCCACTGTGGTGGAGTGGATGATACTACCTTGGGTTCTAGGTAAGTCTCCGAGCCTGTTCCAGTCAAGAACTGCATCGGCCCGGGCTCCACGTGGTAGCCTCCAGGCTGAGCCCGGTTGTTTAGGAGCCCGCCACAGAGTGCACGCCCCTACAAATGGGCTCAAGCACTGATCGTGGGATTCGGGGCATCAGTGGGGCGAGGAGGGTTGATGGTCTCTTTGCCCCCTGAGAAATGTATAAGTGGGCAGGTCCTCTACCTGGCTGGCCTGGTCCATCCCCTGCCGCTTTCCCTTTCCCTGGACACCCAAAGGGAACCCCCCCCCCAGCCCCAGGGGCAGCCCTCAATGGGTTCGTTGCCCACGGAGGCCATCACAGCCTGCCAGACGTCAGCCGAGCGGAGCCTGCGAGCCTGGTTCCACAGCCCCAAGGGAAATCTCCAACTTTTCACAACTCATTGGTTTCATTTCCCTCTTCCTCTTGTGAGGATTTCACTCGGGTCGATGGCCGCTGCTTGAGAAATAATACTTTTCTTCCGCCTTTCCCTCAGGTTTCATTTGGGGAGAAATTAAGGAGATGTGGGATGGCGGCTTCAACGAGTACATCCACGACTGGTGGAACCTGATGGATTTTGCCATGAACTCGCTCTATCTGGCGACGATCTCATTGAAAATCGTCGCCTACGTCAAGGTATCTGGGCGTCTCTGTTGCTTAACAAACGTGTCAGGCGAGTTCTTCCATTAAGCCTTAGCACTGGGGAGGGGAGAGGCAGGACCCAGGTCTTGGGGAAAATGGATCAACAGCCTCAGAAGCCCCAGCTGTGGGGTCCCCATCAGAGCAATTCCACTCAATTTCGACTTCACCTAGTTTGTTCCCAGCACCAGGGACAGAAAGACAAGACGCACACAGTCCCCTGCCCTCTAAGAGTTGACGTTCTGCCGGACTGCAGCCAGTTGCTCGGGCAGGGCTGTCCCAGGCAGCGGCAAATGGACTGAGGAAGCCCGCCATATTCACACGACTGATCAGGAGGTAGCAGCCCCCCACCTGCTGCCAAAACTGCCTCCGTATCTCGAACATTGCGGGGGGCAAATCGCCTCCGTCGTCTCTTTCCCTTTGGTTAGGGACACGGGGCCTCGTGTGAGATGCGGTTAACGCTCAGGTAACATCCTTAGAGGCCTTGGGAAACTTTGGAGAGCTCTGGGTCAGATGCCATCAACACCTCCTGCCAGCCTGGGATTGTTCCATGGCACAGATGGCATCAGTGACAGAGGTTTCGGGGCAGCATGGTGCTCGACTTGGACTTAGAAGGGCCTGGGTTCAAATCCTGCATCTAGCACCTAAGAGCCGGTCTCTGAACAAGTTCCACCACCTCCCGGGGCCTCTCATCTAGTCCAATAAGCACTTGAGAAACCCTCTTCACAGACCCCTTCAGAGGCTTCCCCGAGATCCCGCCCAGCTCAGAACGTGGGGGCCCCGGGCCAAGAGCATCTCTGCTCAGGAAAATCCTGGCTAAATGCCAGGCCTTATTGCCCAAGTCAGTGGTAGCTAGCACCATAGTGCACCCACTCAAGGATGAAGAACTCGCCAGAGCAAGTAAAACGGCCGACAGCTGACCAATACTCCTGCCTTAAGTGGGACTTTCGCAGAAGCCCGGGGTGAACTGAAGTAAGGGATCGAGTGACCTCGAACCCAGATGTCTGATCTTCTAGGAGTGACATGTGGCCTTCCTTCCCTTAGCTAATTCCCTGAAAGCCAGGACAGAAAGGGCTTTGTTTCTCTCCCTGCTGGCCTGCCCTTCCGCCCTTCCAGAGTAGCGGCCCATTGCTCTATTTCCTTCTGGGGTGCTCCCCGAGAGCCCTCTCCATAACCTTTTCTGCTTCGAGGACTCCTCATCCCCCAGAGCCGTCCCGCCCCATGCCTTGCGCTTCTCCCACTCTGCTGACCGTGGAGGTTGCTGTCCTTTCTCCAGCCAGAGCTTGCCTCTGGCTGCCTGGCTGCCTCCTGCTCTTTGGACGTCATTCAGTGTCGCCAAAGAACACGGCTGAATAGTAATGCTAGTCAAGGTACAAAGCTCCAGTGGCCCACCCTAGTCACAGCTCGGGATGTATGCGCTCAGATTTTGCCAAAGGTTTGTCCCTTAACCCATTCATTTTCCCCTCCGAGTGGCTCACACAGCCCGACTTGCCAGCAGGCAGACAGGAGGCTATTCCCTCGCACCCACAGCCTTGCGCTTTCTAGTTTGTAACTCAGAGCTAGAAGGATCTGATTGGAAGATCAGTACTTCTCCATCCTGCCTTATAACACCAACCAACATCTGTAATGAGAAGTGATGGACCCTGGAGTGCAAAGAACCAGAGCTGGTCCCTGGCCTCCCAGAGGCTTTGTGGCACAAAGGTTTGGGACGTGAACTTGAAGGAAGTTGCCCCTGTTGCTCTTGTTGCTCTTTCTACCCTCCTTGGGGCTCATTTCCTCCTCCATCAAGCCAGAGTGCTTTCCCTGGCACGACTGAGCACATGGCTGTGTTGTCCCAACTGCCAGGTTCTGAACAGAGGGTTTGGGGGACCACAAGGGCCAAAGGAGCAGCTGTCCGGATATAACTGAGAGAGGGCATCGTGGAGTGGTCTCTTTTCTACAAACATGGTGTTTCTGATGGGCAACGCCCATCCCAGCATGCCTCTTTCCATCAAATTATCGGCTGGGTCTTTGTTTTCTGTAACAATCTTCCCCTGTGTCTCATGAAGTCCACGGCATCATCTGCTTAAATGTATGAAATAAAATGCAGAGGATGATGGTGGGAACCAATTTTCTTGATGTGCCATAATTACAACATGGGAACAGATTCACAGACCCCCCCCAGCTTGGCACCCCGCCAAGAGCCTCCACAAGTCTCCCCAGAGCATGGCACCTAGCGAATCTAGAAAGTGGAGAGCGACAAGCATTAGTTGCCATCAGTGGGGGGCTAAGTCCCCCCCCAAGCAGCACACAGCAACTAAAGCCAGACCTGGATCACCAACAAGTGGCAGGCCTATGGTGGTCCAAAGGTCATGATGCAAAGGTGACCTCAGCGTGGGTCATTCCATGTGTCGATTGGCAACCCGCCATCTGTCCTCGAGTCTGAGAGGGTTGCCTGGAACGCTTGATTTCAGCTGGAAGGGACCGTCAGGCAAGAGAAGGTCCTTACTAGAGTGGACCCTAGCCTTCTGCTTCCTGATCCAGAACTCCTTCCACTTCCCCAGAAAGTGGCAGGAGGAGAATTCGGGCCTAGGACCTGCACCTGGCGTTCCCACTGCACTGTATGAAGTGTCTCCTTCAGGAAGAGACTCTCTTGCCTCTTTTTGGCTCTCCATTGCTCAGCAGGGCACCTTTGCCCATAGTAGGCACTTAATGTGGATTGACTGATGGGAGGTCAGCAGTCGGGGGTTTTCGGAGCTAAGTGATAGTGCATGAGGCTTTCCAATTGGGGCTATAAGACCTAGCTCCTGCCCTTTCTAAATGAATTCTGGGTAACAATATGGGGAGTCTGGCTTTGTTGAGGGTGCTTTCCCAGTGCAATGAAGGCTTCCATCCCGGGTGGTGTTGGGGGTGGGTGATTACTTGGTGGTAAGTACTTGTAGTTGGGCGATCACTACTGGTGAAGACCTTCCATTCTGGGAAGCCGGCCCCGGGGAGAAGAGCCGCGAGGGCCTCCTTTGCCGAGCGTCCGCGGGGCAGCACGCGTCCGTGGCTGTTTGACGAACGCATCGGGAAGGGGAGTGGGCTGGCCACGCTAATGCTGACCGTCTGCGTTTATCATTTCTTTCAGTACAATGGTTCTCGTCCCAGGGAGGAATGGGAAATGTGGCACCCAACTCTGATCGCCGAAGCCCTCTTTGCCATCTCCAACATTTTAAGTTCCCTGCGTCTGATCTCCCTGTTCACAGCCAACTCTCACCTGGGGCCTTTGCAGATCTCCCTGGGCCGCATGTTGCTCGACATCCTCAAGTTCCTCTTTATCTATTGCCTGGTGCTGCTGGCTTTTGCCAACGGCCTGAACCAGCTGTACTTTTATTACGAGACCAGAGCCTCCGATGAGCCCGATAACTGCAAGGGGATCCGCTGTGAGAAACAGAACAACGCCTTCTCCACGTAAGAGCTCCGGCCCCACGCCGTGCCCCTCTCCCTTTCCCGTCCTCTCTCTTTAGCCTCTTCTTCTTGGCCCCGGTGGGAGCCTTAACATGACTCCTGGACAAGCAGGAGTTGATTCCAGGAAATGGAGCCCTGAGCATCAGAGCCAGAGTTGTAGGGAAGCTGGGCTGGGGGCGAGGAAGAGAAGGGCCGGGAGCAGAACGCCAGAGTCCATGGCTGAGATCGGAGGGGCTTTACGGGCAGGCCGGTCAATACCGGAGGCAAGTGGCCTTTTTGTTCAGCACCCTAAAGGGAAGGGCACACGGCTTACCGAGGAAGCGGGAAGCCGGGACAAAGACAGAAGGGCACAAGGGCACCCCTGAATTAGGGCAGCCCAGGAACCCACTCATATCAAGGCTTGAGCTGATAAAGCAGGGTAGGAGAGGAACGCCACCAGAGATCTTGGTCAGAACATCAGCAAAGGAGAGTCCTCGGTGGGCGAGGACTTGGAAGCAACTTACTCACTGGGTAGGTAGTCATGGCGGCTCAGGGGAGGCCAATAGCTCAGGGACTTGAGAGGGAGGACAGGGGCCCTCTGGCAGGCAGGTCTATTTGCTTTCCTACCCCGGAGGTCACAGGCAAGGGATACAGCCATCGGCTAGGAAGTTGGATGTTTACAGCCTAGAACAGAAAATTCTAGCTATCTTGGGTTCCAGAAAAGCTTTCAGAGTACAAGGAGTGTCTCTGTCTCTATCTGCTTGTCTCTCTGGGGGTCTTTTTTTTCTGTCTGTGTCTCTGTCTTTCTTTGTGTTTTTCTTTCTCTGTGTTTCTTTGTCTTTATGTCTCTGTCTGTCTCTCTGTCTCTGTGTCTGTCTCTGTGTTTTTCTTTTTCCATCTCTGTCTCTTTGTGTCTGTCTCTGTGTTTTTCTTTGTGTCTTTCTTTCTGTCTCTCTGTGCCTCTGTCTTTCTTTCTGTTTTTCTGTCTCTTTGTCTTTGTCTCTTTCTCTCTCTGTGTCTGTCTCTGTGTTTTTCTTTCTCTGTGTCTTTCTCTCTGTCTCTCTGTGTCTTTGTGTTTTTCTTTTTCTATCTCTGTTTCTTTGTCTGTCTCTGTCTGCTTGTCTCTCTGTGTCTCTGTCTCTGTGTTTTTCTTTCTCCATTTCTGTCTCTGTCTCTCTATCTCTGTTGTTTTTTTTTTCTCCATGTCTTTCTCTCTGTGTCTTTTGTGTTTTTCTTTCTCCGTCTCTGTCTCTTTGTCTTTCTGCCTCTGTCTGGGTTTTTCTCCAGTTCTCTCAATCTCTCTCTCGCTCGCTCTCCGTTGGAGAGCTGGATCTGGACTGTGTTAGTTGTTTCCTTTGTCTTTGAAGGGAATGAACGGACTGCTGGGGGCTGGATTATTTCTGTGACTCACAAAGGCGACCCACTGAGTTCCGTTGCAGCCGAGGCCAACCTGTTTCTTTGAACAGGTTTCTAGCAGAGCCAACTTCCCCATTCAGAGCTTAACCAATAGCTCCAGCGGGGCGACTCAGCCCCAGTGCCTTGACCCCTTACAGAAGGGAGGCTATGACCCTTTAGGAGTTAGTTGGGTAAGCCCCAGGGGAGGGGAGATAGCTGAGAGCGCCCCCTGCCTGAGCCTGCCAGCCCTGGCAGTGCCCCTGTCATCTGGGCTCATCACTCTCTCTGACCCCAAGGTTCGGCAGCCAGGGCCCCCCCCCAGCCCTTCTCTGGCTGCAAAGCCCACCAGCCCTTTGGCTCGCTGGCCAGCTTCTGCTCGTGGCAAGCTCTGCCTTGTCGGGCCCCTCTAGTGGCGGGGACAGTTGCTGTCTCGGTACTCCATTGTGGTAAATGTGATTTCTGACAAGCAACAAGCAAAGTATCCGAAGCCAGGAGTCTAGACGGAAAACCAAGTCCGAGTCCTGTGTCCCAGCAGGCACTGGCCCTTTCCTGACACCTAGGAGTCATCATGAGCTATCACAGGGGAGGAGGAGCAGCGTGGGAAAACATCAAGGAGCTTGGGTTACCCCTCAGCTCCTTAGGCAGACCAGTGGGTCATTTGTATACGGTGTCCCCAGGGAACAGGGTTTTAGGACCTTGGAGAGATCCTTAGCAGGCAGCAGAGTGCAGGGGAGATGATTTGGGAAGTCGAATCTGCTAGGTACTTGGTGTGTGATGGTGGGCATGTCACCCTGCCTTCCTTGCCTCAGTTTCCTCCTGTGTGAGGTAAGTTCCTCGAAATCTGGGATGGTTTTACTCTCTGCATTTGCGTACCATGGACACGAATGTCCTGTGACTCCAAGTCCTTTGAATTCAATTAGGGGCCAGACACAGGAAAGAGAAAGAGCAGAGTGAAAGCCCTTGCCCTTGAGACACTCTCGTCTACCTGGGTAAGGGGAGGGGGGGGGCCAAGATAAGGAAGTGCAAAATAACTACTGGGGGAGTCGGCATTGGCCCCACGGAGTTAGGACTTGTCTTCATCGGCCATCTTCTCCTCCCCGCACCAATGAAGTCCAGTGGTTATCATCCGGGCAAGTGCCAACCCCGGTCCCGTCTTGCCCCTCACCCAGCCCTTTCAAGCCCCAGGGCCGCCCAATGGGATCACAAGCAAGGGAGCCAAGCTGGCGTTAATCCCCTAGTCCTAGAACAGCTGCCTCCGAGCAAGTCTGCCCTGGAATGGAAGCGGCTGTGGGGTCACACCTCCTTCCCTCAGCTCGGGCTGGCACAAAGTACTGGGGAGGGGGGGCTCCAACCCCAGGAAGTGCCATTTGTTCACATCAAGGCATTAGCTGGCAGGGAGCACATGAATAGGAGGCGAGCCCCCCACCTAAGTGCCTTTTTATACAGCCCACACTTAGGAAGTTTATTCAGTGTCCAAGGGGAGGTTGGCTCAGTGATTTGTAACAGCCTTGACGCCGGCGGCCATTGTGTGCCCATCACACGCCCAGCGGGACGGCTGACAACAATGAACACCTGTCATACAGGAAATTACGGCTGGGGGCCCGTGCTGGAGCCGCCGCCGCCAGGGCCAAGCCAGAGGCCCCTCTCCTTGGCTTGCTCTCAATTAATCAAATTAATTATTTTTTTGTGCTGCGAAGTTTGAATGTGATTTCCTTCCCCCTGCCATCCTCCATCGTGCTGCATTTTTAATCCATCTCCTGATTGTGTTACTGAGCAATGGCTGCAGACAAGGCCTTGCTTTGGGGGCGGGTCCATCGAGAAAGGCCCTGTGATCTTCCTCGGGTCCAGAGCTAGGCTTTCTTGTTCCAAAGGAGCGCCTGAGGTCCAGAGATGGGCAGTGCCAGAGACTGGGGGCTCGAATCTCACCTTTGACTTGACTTAGTGCTAACCCTTGGAACCTGTTTTCAGCGCCTCCTAGCAAACAATGGTTTTTCTCTGAATGGAAAGGCAACAACCCTGCCACGATGCCCTCTTGCCTCTCCTCGGGCATCCCTGGCGACAGGACCAAGCCCGTTATCCCGTCGGGCAGCTCCCGTAGATAGGAAACTTGGCCGACAGAAGTGACCTGAAGGCTGATAGTAGCCCTTAGCTCACAGCATGGAGGGCCACGTTCAAATCTTGCCTCTGACACTTTGGCTCTTTGTCTAGAGTGGCCTCTGATCCTCCCAAGTTGACAATCAAGGCCCGTTGCCATGCTGGTCGCCCTCATCTAGCGACTCCATCTTATCAACATGCTTCTTAAAGCTCTCCTGTTCTCCGTGATTTTTGATCTCATTGGCAGCAACTCAACATCACTTGCCAATTCAACCTGTTCTCTCTGAAAGCGTCAAGGGCAGCAAAGGGATCTTGTTATCAGATCTCCCCAGCCCTGAACATGATGTGGTGGGGTATGGTGAAAAGGGACCTTCAGTGGTCAACAACCTACCACCTGCCAAAGGAGCCCATTGCACCGTGGGGCAGTTTGAATCACTGGCAAGACTTTCCCGATGTGTCGCCTGAAGTGGTCTTTTTTGCATTTTCTAGCCGCTGCTTTTGGTTCTGCCCAAGTTTAATCCCTCTGCCATGGCTAGGGCATGGAGGGCCGCTGCTATATACCATGATGTACCTGAGTTCAAATCCAGCTGGAGAAATTTCCCAGCAAGTCTGCCTCAGTTTCCTCATCTGTAAAAGGGGAAACATAACAGCACCTACCCCTTCAGGTCACTGTACAGATCAAGCGAAATAATATGTATAAACTACTTCGCATAGGTTGCCTCGCGCATAGTGAGCATGTACAAATGTGAGCTATAATAGCCCTTATTATTCCCCATGCCAGCCTTTTTAAATCCCATAGAGTAAATGGCCACCGAGCCGGCGCCATTTCAGAGATGCTCCAGAGGCTACAAATGTTTCCTCAACCCCCCTCTACCCTTGCCGTCTAATGCCTAAGTTTCTGGGCATCTTTCCTTTGGTTTCGATCAACACGCCTCGGTACGAGGCGACGGCTCTAGTCGTGTGTGAAGCTGTTTTATCAGATCCTTCCCTGAAAGAAAGTCTGCATGGGACCTGAGGCAGCCCACATTGGGAGTCCCGGGTGTTCAAATGCTGAGCCAGAGAGGGCAGAACAAGGTCAAATAAGGTTTAAAAAAAGAGGTAAAAAGAAGGTAAAATGTCATGAAGAGGCAAAGAAAACCTAATATAATTGAGGGAAAGGAGATTGGGCTCTGAAAGAGTATATCAGACACATTTGGTTTCACAGAGAAACTTGTGCCTACTTGTAGGGAAGTGGGAGGGAAAGCAGGAAAAGAAAGGGATAGACTAATAGAAGGGGAAATAGAAGAATTAGGGGGAAGGTGTAAAAAAAGGGGGAAGGACTGTTTGAGCAGAGAGGGCAGAACCAGGAGCGAGGGGTGAACCTTACCCAAGTGCTGATGTAGGCCCCGGATCGGGGAAATCTTCCTACCTGAGACATCAGTCCAAGAAAGGAATGGGCTGCGGAGGCAGGATAGAAGGGAAGAGGTCTCCTTCGCTGTAAAGCTTTGAGCAGCGGTTGTCCCTTGTAGCCCTAGAGCTTGGGAGGTGTTGTGTGGGAGCCACGTGGGGCGGGCGGCAGTGCTGAAACCTCCCACTGAGGGAACAATGACTGCTTTCCGGCCTCCTCTAGCGCCGTGCCCTAGATAGAATGGCCCCCCACCTGAGAGGACTTGAGAACAGCGAGGAAGGAAAGGAGGAGCAGTGCTAGGATTTGTCAGAGGCCAAACTATACAGCATCAGACCCCTGGCCGTGTCATCGGTCCAGTAGTCCTCCATATCCCAGAAGCCTAGGGCCAAAAGCCTCTGCTCTCCCTCAGCCAGACTCTGAGTTGGGCTCACATATGTAGGTTGTCCACCTACCTTGGTGCCTCGGCTTCCCCCATTCCAGCACCTGGAATGACTCTTCTTAGATGTGCTGTGCTCCTCCTGGTTATCCTGTGTGCCATTGCTGGCACAGTCAGTTCTTCCTTTCCCACCTCTCTTTTTTTCTCCCTCAGCAGCTCCCACTTTGCTTGCAGTGAGACCCTGGAGTGAGAGAGGGGGAGGCCTGCCAAACAGTAAGAGAAGCAGAGGTGCTGGTGAAGGTTTGGGGTTTTAAATACTGGAGAGTAAATGAATGAACATTTGTAAGAGCCAAAGTAGCTTGAGTGTGTCCATCCTTCAATCGCCACACAATTATTAATCACCTACTGGGTGCCGGTCATTGTTCTAGGCACTACAGATATAAATACAGAGAAGGAAACCATCCCTGCTCTCAAGGAACTTAAATTCTAATGGGGGATACAACCCAGATATATCCAGGTACCTACAGCACAATACAAATCTGTATAAGGTGGCAGATGACAGTGGAATACAAGCCCAAGCAAGCTATATGATTCAGTCGCAGAACAGACATGGTAAATGTCTGTTCCCCCAACAGTCCAAAGATCCTGATTATAGAGTGAGACAAATCTTTATTTTTGAAAAAATAATCAAGTAGATCTAGTTCGTTAAAACAGTAGGATATAAAATTAGGTGATGTGCAAATTGGACGGAAGGTTAAGAGTTTTTCAAGTGTCAGTCTCAGTTGGGTTGGGAGATGGGGTGGCGAGTACCTTTGGGCTTCAAGTTGTTTCTTTTCCCACGGTGAGGTGAGGAAATGCTTTATGTAGAGGGTCAGGTATGAAGAAGAGAGGGGGTCTTTTTTTTTCTCTTTTTGTTGAGTCAGGCACTCCTGACTGTACCACCTAGCTGCCGTGAGAGGAGGTCCTTGAGACAGAGGGAGAGAGGGATGGCCAACTTAAAGGGAATAGACCAGTTCCTCCCCACGAGGGCATTGGACTGCCCCAATTCTTGACCTCGTAGACAGTAAGGGTCTATGTCTCTTTCAGGCTTTTTGAAACCCTCCAGTCACTTTTCTGGTCGGTGTTTGGACTTCTGAATCTCTACGTCACCAACGTGAAAGCACGGCACGAGTTCACGGAATTCGTGGGGGCGACTATGTTTGGGACGTACAACGTCATCTCCCTGGTGGTGCTGCTCAACATGCTCATCGCTATGATGAACAACTCCTACCAGCTCATCGCCGTGAGTACGCCGCCTGGTCGGCACGTCGTATCCCACTTCAAAACATTTCTGTTCGCCTCTTGGCTAGCAGCCATTTTCACAGTTAATGTCTAGCATCAGAGATGTGCAGCTGACGTGAATCCAGGGTTGTGGGGAGCTCCAAGTCCAAGAACTGTTTGTCTCTGGAGGTTAGAATGGTCTCTTTAAATGTATCACTGCTGAGGCTCACCACTAGCTTATCATGCTGCTTCTGCTTAGCGTGTGGTGACGACCCCACTGTACTCGCCCCCTCTCCCAACGCAATTGAGATTCACACTTGAAAAACCTCTAACCTTCCGTCCAATTAGCAGATCCCCTAATTTTGTATCCTATTGTTTTAATGAACTAGTTCTACTTGATTATTTTGTGAGAAGGAGCAGCAGGCACTCTGAGGATAGAGCCTCCTTACCCTATCCACTGCCTTCTTATCCCCCCCTTCATCCAAGTAATGTCCACACACTGTTGCCTTCGATCTTTGTTCTATGCAGTCTCACTTGAAGATCTCATGCTCACAATTTAATCTAATTTAATCAAACCCTCCCTTCTACTCAACCCCCCTATTGTTGTTGAATTTTCCCATGCATGTAGCTGCTAATGTTGCTTCATCCGTTGACTCATCACCTCAAGTCTGTCCTGACTAATCCATCCACCACTCACTTAACCAAACTTCAACTGTACATGCGTGCGCACACACTCAGTAATATGTTTTTATTTGTTTATTTTTAACAATCTCTTTTTAAGTTGAGTTTGGAATACAGACCTAGTGAGTTTTGCTGGCATAGTTCTAAATTGTTCTCCAGAATGGCTGGAGCAATACATAACTGCATGGAGAGTGTGTTAGTTTCTGGTTTTCCAGAAACAGTTGTCGCTTTCCTTTTCTGTCATGCTAGTCAATCTGATAGATGTGCTTGAGTTGCCATTTTTCAAATTCATAGTAGCTTGCCGATGGTTTTAGATGCTGTTTATCATTTGAAGATTTATTCCTGTACTTCCTAGTGTCTTTAACAGGAGTGTTGTATTTTTGTCAGATTTTTTCTGCATCTATTAAGACAGTCACATGGTTTTCATTGGTGAAGTCATTGCAATCCTGTCCTACTCTCAAGGACTCCATGTAGGGTTTTCTTGGCAGATGTACTGGAGTGGCTCACTTTACAGGCAAGGAAACTGAGGGTGAAATGTGTTGTATGTGAGCGATGGCAGGTGGAAGGGAGTTAAGTGTGAAGGATGAAATCAGCTGGTGTTAAACTCTGTTCTACCTCACTCTTTTCCCAAGATTGAAGCTGTATTCTTCATATAAACCCTCCCTCCTCATAGCATATGATCTTTGAGATATATTGCTGTAATCTTGTTTCTCATGTAAAATTTTTACATGGATGCTCTATAGTTTTCTCTGGTTTTGCTTCATAAAGTGAAGCACAGTTGTCATAAAAGGAATTTTGTAGGACTTGTTTTTCCAAGGAGTTTACAGAGTATTCATTTTTCTTTAAATATTTGGTAGAAGTCAAGTGACTTCTGTGGATTTCTCAAGTAGTTAAGTATTCTACTACTTCTTTTGTTAATCTGAGTTCATGCTTTAGGGTTAGCTTATTGCATTTAATATTCTCCCTTTTGTGAAGGTGCTATATACAGCGGAGAACAAGGTTTAACACACTGTCTTCTATTTCCACTCAATATATATATATATATTCAATAATATATATATATATATATATATTCAATAATATATATATATATATTCAATTTCTTTTTGTGAGCTGTATACTTAATGGTAAACTAGGATAGTATGACTGTCTATTTCATCCTGAACCCTAAACATTGTAGTAACACAGAATATATTGTGATGTGGAAGTTACCAAATCTGGACTCTGAATGATTTTTCTGGATGGTTTTAATATTTTCTGGATTTTCCCTATAGAGATTAAACCAAAAACAGTCAGGTGGCAGGCTCACAGTTTGCTGAGGAACGCTTACTCTTTGAAGGGTACATAATCAAACCTGATTAGATAACACAAGAAGAGGTGAGCTATATTAAAGTGAAGATGTGAGAGACAGCACGTGCACATACACAATGTCTTTCAGGAGAGTGCGCTGCATCTCCCATTCCCCTACTTAATTCTACTGTGAAGCTCTTAACTGGTTTGACAGAAACTTCAAGGCTTTCTAACTCTAACAAAGTAAACAGCAAAACACAGGCTCGGAAGTTTCATCTCGTACAGCTGTCTGCTTCTTAGGAAAACATTTGTTGGTCACAGTGCAGTTCCCCTCCGGCTTAGATCCCTCGTAGAAGGTCTTTTCCCTGCTAAAGATTGGTTACAAAAGGTCTTACCACCATTTTAAGTTTAGTTCCAACTCTGTCTTATTAGAAAGTGAAATTACACGGGAGAATTTACAGTCTTACATTGAGTATATTATTAATATTAATTTAATATTAAGAATTAATAACAGAACACTTTTTTATAAGAAAGACTCTAAAAGCTGCCAGATTAATTATACTTGTAACACAAGGTTTTAAAATCTCTCTCTTAATTCACCCTTAAAGCAAAAATAAAGACAATCCACACCAACTTTTAATAAATTCCAATTTAAGTAACAAATGTATCACTTCCCTCTAGTTCAAAGATGTTTGCAGTGGGAGAAGAGTTTCAGTTTTTCTAATTGGAAAAAAACCACACTCAATTAAAGTATGCTCATCACAATAACAAAATTGACTTGGTTTTTAAACGTTTACTTACCATCTTTTTCTTCCTTTTGTCTCAAATAAATCACTAGAAAATATGAAAAATAGTTACATTGTAGAATCCCACATAGATAGTACTTGACAGTTCACTGCTGTAAGCCTCCAAATTTTCATATTCAATATTTATAGTGTTAGATTTAATTCTCCTGAAGGGTAGGTAAGACGAGATTATCTAACCTTACTCTCAGATTAAAGGTGGCTAAAAACTAATTTCTAAAAATCTTTTCCTGTGCCATTGTACTTGGGCTAGACTTTGAAATCTTAAAATATTGACACCCTAACCTAGTTCCTAATCTGCTAATATTTTTACCTCAGTCTCTTAACAATTAAACCTATAACCCAAAAGAAATAAGGAAAAATTCACATTTCATATATTTCTAATAAAATAACTTACCAAATCAACGTTTGGTATTATTTTTATACAAATCACATATCAGAGACAAGTTGGCTTAAAACCACACAGCCAACAAGTTTCCTGATAGGGTATAATAACAAGGATTTCATATTATGAGATGGACTGTTTTCAGCTAGTCTACTGCCAAATATTTAAAAAGTGGTCATATTAGAAGAGATTTTCGTTCCAATAAATCCCATCTTTCTTAGGAATAAGTTCTTATCAGATTTCTCTCTTATTCCTCTAATATTACTTCTATCAACCTTTTTCAGAGTTCAGTCTCAAAAGGACAGTTAGGAGAAATCAACCCACAGATAGATACAACCTAACAAGGTGGACAGTTAGAACTGAACAAGACAAAAATCACAGGTTGGGGATGTAATCAGGTTTGTTTTTCAGCATGATTTGGGAGTTTGTGAAAGGAAAGCTCAGGCTGTCTCCTGCTTGGTCGGTTCCGATTCCCTACTGAAGAGTTGTGGAACTCGAGCAAATCAAGAGGGTTAGTAAAAATCATTAATAGTCTCAGCTTTACACTTACATTTCTGCATTTCTCTTACAATTTTCCCCAATATTATTTATAACAATTTTTAAAAACAGCTTTTACAGTATTAACGTGCATTTAAGGCATTACCTTATTTTTACAGTCCTGATGTCAGCTATATTGTTCTCAAGGACAGTTTTGTAGATTTAATTTGAATATGATCCAAGTGGCTCATTAATTAACTTCACTTGCAATGATAGGCTGTTTGGTCTGAGATGTTATCAAGCTCAGAGCTGTGGAAAAAAATCTTGTCATTTTTTTCCTAATCCATTTTGAAGCTAATCTTAGCAAATCTCACACAGAGGTAAAGCAAATTTGAGATTAAAATTTTCTTGAAGGAACTTTCTCCTCTGCTTTTTTTGTTACTACTTACCTGTCTACTCACTACTTCTTTTCAGCAGTTTTCTTTTTAGCTACATATTGCATCCTACATCTTGGCCTGAAAAACCTAAAGAAAGCTTCTCCCTTTTGGGCAGAATTTTAACCTCATTTGTTCCCAAAATACTGTAGTTTTACAAGAGGTGGTAAAATTAATAGGAGACTGATTCCAAAACCTTAATTAAAACTGGGATTTCTTTTGAAAGCCGTTTTTGACAAAGGCTTTCACTTGCAGGCAATTCTATCCCCATAAGCCTGTTTGAGAGGACCTCACGCTGGTGAGAATGAACATTAGAGCTGCAGCATTTAAAACGGATACATAGATGAAATTTCTGCTAAAAAGAAGAGTCAGATCAACTCTGAGAGGATCTAGAGTTGTTAGCCATAACTGTGATAACTAAGAAGGATGGAGAGATATAGCTCCGGCATAATTAAATCAGGGAGTCCAGTCTTCCTTCAGGAGGACTGAACAACCAGAGAGCTCTGAGTGTCTCCAAATTATTGGTTTTCATAATTTCTTACACTTCTTACCCACTGGACTTAAGATGTCATGGAAATCTGCTGTCGAGGCTCTTTTTTTAATTGTGGCTCTCAGTCAAACTAAGTCAAAGAAATGCAAGCTATCCACAACCTTCTGAAAGCATTCTATAAATCGCTACTAATTAAATAAGAGCAAACAAACAACTTTGAAGTTTCACTAATCTTCTCTCATCATGTTGATGATGAGAACCCCAATAGGATGAGCAATGAGCATGTTATCTATCAATAAAAACAGATAAAACCTTTGTAGCATCAAAACCTAGAAGACAAGAAAGGGACAAATAGAAGAGGATTAAACAAGAGGTAGAAGAGGAAAGGGCAAATACAAATGTTGATGAGAGCCATTTCCAAAAACATCAATTTTTTGTCAAAAAACTACCTGCAACCTTGTTTAAAATATCTTTAAATCACTGATGAGAAATTATAAAGGATATAGCATAAAAACATTTTTCAGAAACAATACAATCAAGTCAGATCCTCAAGTGAACTTTCTTTGTTCAATCTAATCAACTTATTAAGCTGCTATTATATGCCAAGCACTGTTTTAAAAGACCTTTACGAAGAACTCATGCTCAGAATCCAAAACTGTAAAGCAAAATAAAGCAAAATAATCAACTTCCTACTTAGAAACTGTCTCATGATGAACAAACACTCCAGTTCTGATGTCCCCTGCCGGGAGGGGGTCTTATGTGCACTCACAAACAGCAAGGTCGTTGAGAGGAGAAAGTAGGTAGTCTCCACGGTCTAGAACACCTGTGTCTCCAGGAAAGAAGATGTGTCTGTAGGTGAATCTTTTTTTCTGCACATATGAGAGAGATAGCATACCCCGAAGTGTTTCCCTTTTGTATGAGCCGCTACATAACCCGTGTCCTATCAAGTGTGCAATCGTTAGACGTGGTCCTTCCTTTACAATGCAAGAACCTCTGAAAATTGATCACTTTACCTCTCTGTGCCTGTTTGCTTCCATCTGCAAAACCTATCAGAGCTAGCTCACAGGCTCATTGTGAGGGTCAAATGAGACAAGAGATGATGGTAAGCACTTTGCAAACCGCTATCAGTCTTAGCTACTGTGATGGTGTCTGAGCCCGACTCCTAGGATCTCAAGACTTTCTGAACGAGCTAGAATTGGTGATGAATTTGAAATAAGGAAGAAAGAAACTGCCAGAAAATGGCTCTGGTTTCTCCTCTCCCCATCCCACTCCCGTGCTATCTTCCGGAGACAATGGTTCTTAGCCTGGGAGACAATTACAGTATGGATATTAGGCTGGGACAAATGCCCAGTGGAATACCAACACACGCTTGGGACTGTCTACTTTTTGGAAACACAAATACCATCTCCAACTAATGAGCTACTTGTCTCTTGGCAAACCCAGCCATTACACAGGGCCTATCAAATGTGCCACTTTCTTGAAATATTGAAACACCCAAGAAACTAATTAAAAGGGGCTTAGTCACAGAACTCTGCAAGACGAGACACAGCAAATAAAGAGACTCGGTCAATTCAGGGCTTGGGCGGAAGACGGAGAGTCCTACCGCAGCCTCAGACATCCAGGATTCTGAGATTTACCTTTGTTGGTCCCCATCTATGGAACACTAACCTGTTTTCCTTGGCAAATCCCACATAGGTCTGAGCACCCATAATGCTAGAGTGGCTTTGGGGTTAGTGAGACTGTGTTCTAGTCCCAGCTACTGTCTCGCACTGCCTCAGATGACTCCTCTACCTCCCTGAGAAAGACCACATAATGACCAAGGTCACCGTGTATTCTGCATCTGGATCCCGTGACGAGGCTGTTAGTCACACGAGACCTAGGATAACTGAAAGTACCAAAAGGGAAACCATTGTTCTTTGTGGTGTTCTCTCCCTAATCCTTGGGCTTCTCTCTCATACACAGGACCATGCAGACATCGAGTGGAAATTTGCCCGAACCAAGCTCTGGATGAGTTACTTTGATGAAGGGGCCACCTTACCACCTCCCTTCAACATCATCCCAAGCCCCAAGTCCTTCTGCTACCTGGGCCGGTGGTTCCACAGGCACTTCTACGCCAACAGGGGCTCGGCAAATAACGGAAGGAAGCATGGGAACCTGAAAATGTTCACTGTAAGGCTGCTCCTTGGGGGAGAGGGGGGACCTTTCATGAAATCAAGCCCAGTGGTAACCTCCCCAGTCCTGGGCAGCACGTATTCTCTTCTAGCCTGTGGCTTTCCTTGGCCCTGGGGAGAAGTTGGCAATCTCCTGGGGGAGGGGCTGCTAGCGTAACATCCATGTTCTTTTGTGATTCTAGGAACGCCATGCCGACAGCTTGATTCAAAATCAGAATTACCAGGTAAGGCCCTACAACATCAGGCAGCAGGACCAGAGCTCTTCACCAGCTCCCGCAGCCTGGAAGCAACATCTTCTCTGGTTGTGTAACCGGTTCTGCCACGAGCAGGACACTCTAAGAGGCTTGGGGTTTATCTTGGGCTTAATTTTCCCCCTCCATGTGGACTGGCTGGGGGCTTTTTCCTGGTTTGACAATTTAAAACCTACCTTTATATTACACATTGAAAACGGAATACACATAGAACGTGACCACCTGAGAAAGGAAGGGGCTTCATCTAGTATGGATGTGGGTGGGTGTGTGTATTTGTGTGCGAGCGCCCACACAGTAAGCACCAATTGCCAAAAGCCTTGTGGGACCGGATCCGGCGGAAGCTGGAAAATAAAATTGGAGGTTTACTTCTCTGTGACTAAGCCAAAATGCAGATGTTAATTCAACAACTGGACAGTTTACCTTTAGATGCTCCACCAACCCTGAGAACCCAATCCCATTTCTTCCCAGCTGAGAATCATTCCACTCAAATACCATACAAAGGGTGGGAGAACTGTCACTTAGGAGACTCGCAGTTATTCTTCCCATACAAGAGTAGCTTTTTCTTATTATACAGAGGGTACCATGTGATTTAGGATACAGTCAAAAAGCCCTGGATTCAAGTCCTTGACATATCCTAGCGGGTCACTTCACTTCTCATTGATCCCAGGCAATTCTCTAAGCTCAATAAGTGCAGATATGTTTCTTATCTGCATCAGTGGAAAGCTTTTCCACACAGAATTCTCTACAGGGATCTAAGGGTCCTGCCCCAGAAAAGAAGAAAATACATGATTTAGGAGGGGTTCTCCCCCCCCTTGTTTCCACAATTCTCTGGATATTTTAGGAAACAACAATATTCCACCGGCATATGGTGACAGTCAGTGGCAGCAGCTGCACTTTCTTCATTTCCCCCACTGTTCTGCAAATGTGAAGGACGGTCCCACTGAGGGCCAAACTGGAATTAGCCTTAGACTAGGTCATCAGCAATTACCCAGCCAGAGGATATCCATATCACGAGGGTTCCTCTGACAAGCTAATGGGAATAAGCTCGATAGGATAAGACAGGCAGGCGTCCAGCAAGAAAGCAAGGGATTCTTCCAGTCATCTAGTCAGCACTCTGGACGGGGAGAGCGGGCCAAAGAAAGGATGCAGTAGCAAATTTAAATAAGACGTCCACTGTCCCTGCCATACGGAAGGTACGGGACTTGTCTACAAGGGGGGAGACACAGTTATCCTTAGTGTAAGAGGAGCTCTGGAGTTTCAACCAGCGAATCTGGGTTCAAATGCCAATTCTGCCACTTACCAAGCAAAGTTCCTTCTATGAAATAAGAGGATTGGACCAAAAGTCCTATAAACTCTAAAGCCATGAATCCATACCCGTCTAATCCGACAAATGTTCAGGTGCCCAATCTGTTCAAGGCACCCAAGGATATAAAGTCCAATTTTTAAAAGACAATCGTGTCTCAGCCCTCCGGTAGCTGACATTCTACCAGGAATCGGTAGTCTGTGCCCCAGGGTCCCTTGCAGCCACGATTTGACCCAGAACTCGCCAACCACACTCCAGGGCCTGCTGCACTTTACTGTGCCCAGAGCAGCTCTCCTGGTGACACCCCCACCCCCAAGATTCACAGGCTAGCTAGGTCCCATGCCCCTACCCAGACGTAATCACCTGTGACTCAAGGATCCCGTTGGCCATATTTCAGAGGCCAAAACCCCAAACTGCAAGTATTTGTTATTGCTCGTACCCCCAAACTCGCCTCCCTCCAGTCACCATATCACACCGCACGTGCGCTGGACGGCAACGGTTAAGTGCCGAGAGAAACACATCCGAGTTAAAAACATGGACTTGGCAAGTGGCTTTAAGAGTCCCCGTCCATGACCGGGTTCTCCAGGGGCAAACAAAAGCTCCCCTGATGCAGTGGAGATGCAACTTGTTTCCGCTGAAGTCATGGTGAACTATTACAGCCGACAATCCCAGGATGAGAGCTAGCTAGGCAAGAGGAAGGAAGTGAGTGCACTTTCTGCTTTATGTTCCAGGAAGTGATACGGAATTTGGTGAAAAGATACGTCGCAGCCATGATCAGAAGCTCCAAAACGAATGATGGACTGACAGAAGAAAACTTTAAGGTAATTTGAGCTTGCCGCTAATGTTTCTCACCACAGAGAGCCCAACTTATTCCTCTGCATTCTGAGCTGTGAGAGATGGCCTATCTGTACAGTGAGACGGCTAGAATCCACAGCCTCCCTCAGAGATCTCTGTACCGAGTAGGGAGAGACACTTCTGCCATACCAATCTCACTTTTGCCACCTGTTTTAGCCTACCGTTATCGATCCCTTCCTTTGAGCCTTAAAATACATTTGTTTCTGTCTTCACGAGTCCCAGTGGAAATACAGAAACCTCTAGGAAGGGATTACAGTCTTAAGCCAACACCGAGAAAGGGCAAAAGAGAGACCGGTAAGGGACACAAAGACACCAAAAGCCAATTTTCCAATTTCACATTGGCTGCCGAGAGCCAGCCCTGTCCCCGAGACCCTGTCTTGGTCCCGAGAATGACCAAGCTCAAAACAATCCTCAGACTTTCACATTTTTAGCGTCGGGAAGGCTGGGATTTTCAGGGGCGTCTCTGACATTTCCTAGGCTAGTTATTATACTTCCCGGACTCTCTCTTCCTCTGCCTACCAAAGGTCTCAACAAATGTCACCTATTCTTACCACCCTAGGAGCTAAAGCAGGACATCTCCAGCTTTCGTTACGAGGTGCTTGACCTCTTGGGCAATCGCAAACCCCAGCGAAGGAGCTTTTCCACGAGCAGCACCGAGATCTCCCAGAAGGACGATGCGAACGATGGTAGCGGGGGGGAGAAGACCAAATCCAAAAGCGTCTCCTTCAACTTAACTGGCAAAAAAAGGGACCACGGCTCCTCGGCCCCAGCCAAGTCTGGGTCTAAGACGAGTAGCGGGGGTGCGACTGCTGCCCCCGCTCCACAAGTCAAGCCAAAAACTGGTGGGTCAAGTAAGCACTCCTTTATGAGCAACCCGCTTCAGAAACTGTCCAGCTCCAAGAAAGAGTCTTTCAAGAGACTGGGTCTCTTGTTCTCCAAGATGAACGGGCATCTGGCCGAGCCCAGCGCGGAGCCAATGTACACGATTTCTGATGCAGTCGTTCAGCCGCGCTACACGTGGCAAGACAGCAGATATTCCCACATGGATCCAGAGAAGGGAGAAGCCAGCTGTTCCAAAAGTGAGAGCAACCTGTCAGAGGCCGACTTTGGTGGGGGTGCATGTGCCCCCAGCACCAGTGCAAGGGCCTCTGGCCAGAGCAGCGAATGCCCTCTCGCATCTTCCAGTTCTCTCCACTGTGCGTCCGGCATCTGCACCTCCAACTCCAAACTGATCGACTCTACCGAGGACGTGTTCGACTCGTGGGGGGAGGCTTGTGACTTGCTTATGAGCCGATGGAAGGATGGACAGGAGGAACACGTTACAACGCGACTCTGAGCTAAGCCCACAACCCCGCTCTAGAACTGGGCAGGCTGTTTTGTCTTTCTTGGCTAGAGAGGGTGGGGTGGGGGTGGGGGAGGGGGCTCTGAATCATAGCTCCTTTGATTCCCCTAGACGCCACGTGACACTCGCACCCTGTGGCTTTCATTGTTGCTTTGATGTTTGGTGAATTGGTTTTGTTTTTGCCACGTTCTACCTATAGATGCTGATCTTTGCTACCTAAAGGGGTTCCCCAGGAAGCCCCAGAGCTTAGGGGTCATCTATACTTGCAAACTCTTTGCTCTGCTTTTCCCGTCTCGTGTTCTCTAGGCCACTTGCCACCTCTCCCGTCTTCTCTTCCCCCCTACCACAAAAGAAAAGAAAAAAAAATCCCAATGCATAGGAGTTCCCGAGCACAGTCCCGCTAGCCCTGGCTGAGGCTAACTCTGAACCTGCCCTTGCTGCTGTCCAGAGCCACCTTCTCAACATCATGGACAGCTTCCCTTTGTTTTCACCGAGCCATGACTGCTGAAAGTTTCCAGAGACTTACATGTAGCAACGGATAAGGCAGCGCACGGGGCGCAGGACACTGGGGATCTTCGGGCAGCAGGGCTAGGCTTTTTGATGCTCCTGCTTCCAGATCCCAGCACGTGGGGGCTGAAGCTCCTCAGCTGGCTGGCACCTTGATTTGTGGCCTGTTTGCCGAATCAGTGCAATCAAAAGCTTTTCCTACATAAAAACAGTCTTGGGGAGGAAGGGGGAACATTGTCATCGGGGGGAAAAAAATCCCATCCAAGTCTGACAGAGTATCCCTATCCTTTTAATTGACTGTTTTCTGAAAACAACAGAATTAAAAAAACAACAACAAAAAAAAAAAAGGCCAGCAACACCACCACCAGAGGGTATACTTGGGGATCCCAGGTCAGGCAACTGCAGCTCAATTGAGAACAGAAACAAAGAGTTCAGATGCAGAAGACCACTCAGATCCAGACCCAAAGGCCATGAGGAAGTCGGGAACCCTAAGGATGCGCTTTCAGAGTGTGCACCAAAGCCGGGGGGAGGAAGAGGTACAGGCGCAGGTACAAGTGTACACACGCTGGGCCTACAGTTCTGAGGGATCCAACCAGAGCAGCAGCTGCCCCCAAACCCAATTAACAAGCGCTCTGCCAATGACCCTTGCTTCATTATCAGTAGCAAGGTTTCCAACATCCTAGATATAGTGCTCTAAGGGGCAAATTTATTCTAAGCAACAGATCCCAGGATTGTCTTTCCCATTCTGTTTGATGGTATAAATCCCCATCTATGAGCCCCATATCCAACGCTTTGGAAGAGAACGGCTTCCTTGCAGCCTTCCGTGGCTGCAGTTGTCCTGGATCTCACTCCAAGTGGTTGTGTTACTGGATCCGTAGCAGAAAGCCCCAAGCCTAGACCCTCTTGACAACCGTTCAGTCAGATCGTTGTTTGCACAGTTGGGAGTTTTCTTTCCAACCCTGAGGCCTTATATGTGAGCAGCCATTAACTAGGCTGGGTAAGACAGCAGGTGCTTTGACTTCAACGCCCCCCTTTGCATTGACCGACTCCTGGTCTGCTTGGAGCTTCGGAAGCACTAAGGGTCGATTTCTTCCAGGAACTACATTCTAATAAGCTCGAGCAGTCACCACCCCGATCCCAGGAAAGGCATAATCCAGCTGGATTTTGTCCTCGTGTATTGAGACCCGGCACAGAATTTAGGGCCAAAAATCGATTCCAGAACCAGATGTTAACAACATAAAAGTATATTCTGTTCCCCACTATTAAATCATCAGAACCCCACTAGATATAAACTTCATTAATTTTCCTTGAACATTGCTGAGGAACTTAATTCAACCTCCTGCTTATCTCTTCTCTGACCCTGAATTTGGCTTAAACTCATTATCGCGACCGATACCTGCCTGGCGAGCTTTGTGGACCCTCAGTGTCCTCACCTCTATGATGGGCATAGTAAGGCCTGCCCAGGTAGCTTGGCCAGGTTACTGTGAGAAAAAAGTGTTTTGTTCCCATTCGTAAGCATGTCTTTATCTAGTGTACTAGGTACCAGAGACGGGCCAGAAACAGGAACTAGACAGGAGATTTTCCTGAAAAGGGAGCTCTCTCCACCAATGCTCTCTCTGATCTGACCTGAGAGTCTCCTAGGGCACCGGGGGGGCCCCAAGTCAATATGTATCAGAGGTAGGCCCTGAAGGCAGGTCTTCCTGTTTTCAAAGCAGCAGGAGAGAAGATAACACAGACCAGTCCCTGTCCTCAAGGAGCATGTACTCTGCGCTGACTGGAGTCATTCTTGGCATCTCGACTCCATGTCACCATTAGGCTGAAAAATCTCCAAAGAAACTCCTGAATGGGGTCCACAGAGGCACCTGTTGGGCGAGGACCCTCCCGAGTCCCAACCATTATTCTGGGGCCACAAGATAAGAGTACAGAATTCCAAGCACAAATGCATCATCTTCAAGAAAGGTCCCCATCTCTCTCGGATGCAGGGACTAGCTCCCCGCTTCTAACTGCGGCCTAATTCAGACTTTTTGAGGCAAGGTCCATTCATTTGGCTGCCACTTTATGTCAATGGTGAGCTGGGAACAAATCTAGGACAACGGTGTCCTTTCCGTGTACCGAGGACTCTCCCGTGCCGTGCTGTTCGGGGGGGGGGGGGACCTCTGCTACACTGACTCCACCTAAGCTTTAAGTGAACACCCTGAGCGCCCAAGACCTTGGCCCAGACCACATAGGTACTCCTCTGTCAAGTCTTTTTAGATCTCGGTCAGTTCTACCAATCCAATCTAGTCCAATCCAACGAGGATTTATCAAGCTCCTTCTACGGGCAAGGGACGGTGCTGAGCGTTGGTAACGACGCAAAGACAAAATGGCGAGTCCCTGGCCTCCAAAGAGCTCACATTTTACTAAACTGGATTCCAAGACCTGGAAGTGTGACCCTTTTCCAAGTACTGGGACTATGTACATTCCACAAGGTGTCATTCTAAGGCCCCAACTAGAGCCCTGGTGGACCCGAGGCAGCTGATGACACCAGTCAATGGCTCCACATGCATACATCCACCTTCTGTGACCACAATACTAGAATCAGTTCCACGTTCCCATTCCCCACTTTGCTGATGTCGAAGCTACCATTTGGTGCTCCACTGTTGGCTTCAGCACAGAGACATTGCCTCAACTGTATCCCCAGTAGCCCATTTATTCTTTTCCTACCCAAGTGGCTTATGCCTTGCTTTGTTTTGGGTGGGGCCGTTTTGTCCACGTAGCGCTCCCTACCCCACCCTGCTGTGTAAGATCTTGACTCCTCACAGTCCCTTTCACTGATCCTGAGCTTTTTTGTGGAGGAGAGAAGAAAAATGACCTTCCTCTGGACAGAAGCAGCTTCAGTCCTTCTCACCCAAGTGGGTACTTACAATGGAATGGAGTCTGTCGTGAACTTTAGATCTATCAAGCTTGGATACCGTTGCTTTACACGAAAGAAGAAAGAAAAGAAACAAGGCACTCGGGTTAGAAGCAAAGGATCTTCCCTGTAAAATAGAAATCTGCTAACTTTCAACACGCATTCATGAATAACCCCAGTGCAAGTTGTGCAGGTGTACCCACCTAATTGAGACGTGACTGTGTGTGTTAACCCATGGCCTAGCATCGCAAAGGGAAGAATCCATCCACAGCCAGCCCTTGAGCTCTGCTTCCAGATTATTCCTGCCTCCTCCCAACAAGTTTTGGGTCTTTACCTTTCTGTTACTCTCTCAGCCTTAGTTCCTATTCTACTTTCTTCTCCTAACAGTGTAAGGTGTACACTTGTATGTGTGTGTATGTATATGTGTGTGTTTTCGTGGCACTTGAGAGCCACATACATATTAAAATTTTGAATATTGAAATAGAAAGTGAAATGGGTTAGCCTCGTGGCCTAGAAAAGTCTGAAGCGGACCGCTCAGCGTGGAGTGAACGAGTAGTAGCAATTTGGGGAGAAGCCCACGGCTCGGCCTGCTCGTGATGAATGTCTTTGCCTGAACGGATCCAATAGCCATGCAGTTCACGTGGCCAAAAGGCTCTGCTGACTCAGCAGAACCCAAGACAAGTACGGCTTTTTTCCCTGTATCTGAGATGCATCTTACTCTAGGCTCAGCAAAGCGCACAGCAGGGTTCCCAGACTGAAACGTCTGGCTGTCTCGCTCTCCAGACGGAGGCCGGTAAACCCTCTGCAAGCACACAGTTAAAAGGTTGAGCTTTTGTGAATCATCAGTCTCAACTGGCTGGACTTTGTCATCAAAGGAGCACTCAGAAAGCCAGGGACGAGGGCACTGCTGAGCAAAGAGGCCATCTACATGGCCAAAAGAAGTCCGAGTCTTTAGACAAAAACTTGTAGAGAGATTACCAACAATGATTTGGGGGAGGGCTCATTTCCTCCTTCAGGAAGAAGCCAGGGATGTTGCAATATAAACTTATTTTATATCAGGACAAAATGACTGCTTGTTTCAAATTGGATGAAAGGTCAAAGAAAGGTGGGCCGGGTTTCAGATGATGGCCAAGGCGAGTTCTTGCTGTTGGCAACCACGTTACTTGTTGCAATGTCATGTTCTGAGTCTGATGCCATTGGAAATCCAGCCCTTCTCAGGGACTGGTTCTCTAGATAAGTAAGGTTTGGGTATTATGTCGATTAGAAGAATCTCACAAGAAAAAGCTAGGCTTTGTTTGGTTCGCGTTCTATATGGAGGGAAAGGGAGGCACTAAAGAAATGAGGCCCAATACATCTTTCTAAAAGTTAAGGCTCCAGAAAGTCGTCATTATATTTTTAAATCTAGCATTCAAAATCCATTTCAACCTCAGAAATTATGCATTAATCATGGCTTTGTAATATGAAGCGATAGAGAGAGCCAAGAACATAGCAGCTACCAGCTAGGAGGTATCCTCTTCCCTCTTCCCTAATTGCACTCGTGTTCCTACTCACAAAGCTTGATACATAGTAGGCACTTAATAAATGTTCCAACTAGTTCTGGATTCCCCTTTGGTTGTGACCCTCCCAGCCTGGAGCAGACTACTGGGATTGGAAATCCCCATCTTGAGAAGAGTGAGACTTGATTTTTGGAAACAACCAAATGTCACCGTGAGACACTTGGTGGATAAGATGGGGAGAATAGACAGAGAATTTGGGTCCAAATGGAGGTATGGCTAGTAACAAAGCTGTTCTTCTTGGGGGTAACTCTGCAAGTCATCCCCAAAAAGCCAGCATCAGAGGCAAAAGCGCCTGATGCTTCAGAGCAGGAACTTTTGCAAATCACCAGAGCCTCGTATTCATTCCTCAAGTTCCTGTGTAAGGTTGCTCTTTCAGCATACAACTGACATTACACAGATCACGAAGCCCTTGGAGACCATCTAGATCCCAGGCAGGGAGAAGAGACAAAGTCAAGTGGAAGCTCGGGGCAAAATGAAATGGCAATTATTGGGAGGGAACAGATGAGATCCCAGAGTAGGAAAGTGAAGCCCAGAAAGAAGAGACCAGTCCAAAGTAAGAATCGGAACCCTCTTTACACTACACCACGTTGCCTCCATTTATAGTATTGGTGACCAAAAAATGACCCCTCCCCTCAGTATTTTGTTTTTGCTTTTGTTTCTTGTTCAAAAAAAAAAGAGAGAGAGAGAGAACAGAACAAAAGAACTTTAAACCAGCAGTAGCATTCAAATAGGTAGCTAATAGCCAATCCCTGCCCCGGAGTCTTTTTCTTCAAGAATTCTCCAAATGGGTTTGGAAATGCTTTCTCCTCTTTCAATAGGACGATATTTTTCATCCTCTATGAGGCTAATTTTCCAGTCAGGAAGAACAAGAAGGGAAGAGAGCAGCTAGGCTATAGTTTCAAAGGCTGTCTTTCAAAGTGCTGCCCAGAGAAAGACCAGGGTTCACAAGGTTCTCAGCAGACTAGTCTAACCTAGACTCTTCCTGGAATCACTAAGGCTACCATTTTACCACTGTGATCTCAGAGATACAGAAGAGCCCATCCAAGAAATGGTCCAGTAGGACTTGCCACAGGACATTGGGACTGGTTTTCCAACAGCCCCTGGAGAAGAAGTTTTGCTTGGGCAGACCCAGAGACGGTCCCGATTGCCTTACAGCATGGCTAGTCAGTCTGTTGCAGCCACATAGTGATGTACACCAGCAGCTTTTGGTGCTCAGTGGGCTCTGCTTGAGCAAACCAGCCTGGCTGAGAGGAGCCCAAGGGACAGAGACATCAGGTGCCAACCCCCCTCCCCCAACTCCAGCTAAAGGGAAGGGGGGATTGAAATTGATAAAACCTTGCTTCAACCAATAGGGGATGCCATCTTGTCCCTCTCAAGGCCCAATCCCACACCCCCACACTCCAATGTGTGGAAGGGGATTTGAAATCGACACCCCTGACAAATCGCTCTGCAGATGGAGCTGCCCCCAGGGTTGTCAAATCACGATGTAGGTGTTCCAGGTTTAGGGGTCGAATTTTATTGATCTGTATGTGTGGCCTGGGAAAGGGAGGAAGAGAGGCAAGGTTTCATTCATTACAAATTCCCTTTTCCTGTTCTAGCTGTCTGTTTCACAGGCACATATAGAAAGCCTGTCTGCATGAACTTTAAGGTAAAACCTTAGCTTCTAAGCCCAATGATGAGGGAGAGGTCGGGCATGTTCATCTTAATGACAGCTTGGCATCACGGGCTTCTCCTTGAAAATCAACACGTCTCTTTGAGTAACTGTCACTTTTGTTTCAGTACACTTCCTGTACCCAGTGCAAAGTTAACGTCATCTTTAAATATAAGTGTAAAAAAAATGAAATCGCGTAAAAGAAAATTGTTTATTTTGTGTGTATTTTTGGATTTGTTGTAAACCGAAACGTGAAGCAGCTACTTCCCCCTATTTGGATGCCAAGTGTTCTGTTCCTCCCTTTTCCGATGTAAACATAGCTGCCTATTGATAATAAACGTTTATGAATGGAAATAGATTTCACAATGTGTCTTACATGGGAATTAGCTGGGAAATTCTTAGAAGGAAGCCCATGGATCGCATAGATCGGTAGGTGTGGCCCGAGAACAGGAACTTTGTGAACACGCTTGAAAAATTCTTTTTCCCATTATACACAAAGTCCTGGATTTGAAGTGTTGGGAGATTTCATTAGTATTCATAAAGTACTTTGAAACTCTAAAAGGAAGGGAACTCAACGGCCATAAAGCTGGATCGCTGCAATATTAGGAAATTTCACAGGCCTCATCTTAGAAATTTATTCCCCCTTTATTGAGCATCCGTGATGCATGCTCTATTGCAGTGACCGGTCAGAATTTATGGGTCCATGAGATGTAAAACAACACACACACACACACACTCTCACTCTCTCTGTCTCCCCTCCTCCCCCTCCCATGTTAAACTGGGGATCCCAAGAGCAGTATGGAGTGGGTAGTAGTGTCTGTTACTGCATTTCTTCATGAGAAAGCAGGAAGTCAGAACAAGAGACTAATTCCAACAAGTGCTTCCCCCCCCCCCCTTAATTTTCTGGTTAGGCATTCACAGGCTCCAGAAGGCCCCGGGGAGCTACTTCACATACCAGCACTAAAAATCATTGCCTAACACATCAATATTCCAGAGACTCAGGGATTTCAGCCCTCTGGAGCAGCTGCATACATGCTCTCATCCTGCACCCTTCCTGATCGTCCACAGAGAGGCCCCCACCATGCCTACCTAGCTGGGTGCCTTCCTCTAAATGATGAGAGTTGCACTATCGCCCAATTAGCCCCTGCTCTGCCCGTCCTTCAGCTTATCAACATCCTTTATGAACTGTGGTACCCAGAAAACTGAGATCACACAACACATACAAAACTTTATAAAGGTCTTCCTCACGTAAAGCCTCAATTGCCTAAAAAACAAGTAAGAAAGAAACACCTTTTGCCCAAAGAACAGCCGACTCCGAGTGCAGGCTAAAATCCTGTGGCAGAAGGTCGTCAAGTCTGCTGGAAAGGGTCTTTCCACTTGGGTGCATTACTGCAGAAGAAACAACCAACTGATAGGACTAAAGGGATTCAAACCTCTTATGTGACCCCCAGCCCCAGCCCAACTCTGGCTACATGGTTAGAAAAACACGCATGAGCTACAGGGCATTTTTGATCTGACACTCATGTTGAGGGGGTAGACAGCTTTCTTCCATGAGACAGGAGTCAATGTCTGCCACAAAGGCAGCAGTGCCAGACTACAAGCTCTAAGGCTAGGAGGGGTGTTAACCAGTTTAAAAAAAAAAATTAACGGCGCCTTACGTGAACATGCACTCAAACACCGCTAAATGAGGGAAAAACCCCTGGGGAAAAGCCCTCTTGATTTAGTCCCTGCACTAACTGGACTCAATAGATAAGAGATACAACATTAAGGAGCCAAGATCAGCCAATGGACTAGTCAAGAAGTCGAGGTATCCCCCCACCTGAAAAGCAATGCTCAGCCAAATCCTTAAGGAGAACAAAGGCACTGCAGTGCATCTGAGCTCAATGAATTAGGATTGCCCGACTCGCTCTTCTACTTGTCAATGCTGTTAGCTATCAGGCTCATCCAAATGGTACTTCAAACTGTCAAACATCAATGGAGTATACCTATGTCTGATTCCAATCTAGAGGACCCTTCCCCAAAATGAGATAGCTGAAGAGAGAGGAGTTGGCTTATTGAGGGGGAAAAACAATAATAACCATTTGTTATTCTGATCTTTTTAAAAAGAAAAAAAATCAATTATCAATATCAAAACTGAAAAGGATGAATATACCACCAAAGAAAATGGGATTAAATTAAGTGTTATTCTGCCCAATTACATTGTAGTAAATCTGACAATCTAAGCAAAATAGATGAATAGCTACAAAAATATACATTTTCCAGATTAACAGAAGAGGAAAGAAGATTGAAGTAACTGCTTCTTGCAAAAAGAAACTGAACAAACCATAAATGAGCTCCCTGAGGAAAAATCTCCAGGTCTAGATAAGATTCACAACCAAGTTCTACCAAACATTTAAAGGACAAGTAATTGCAATACCATATAAACTGTCCAAAGTAAAAAAAAAGGAATCCCACAAAATTCCCCTTCTCTGACAAATAGGAAAAGTGAACCGTAGACTAGTTTCCCTATAAATAATGACACGAAATTTGAAACTAAAATACCAGCGAGGAGATTACCACCATACATCAAAGATTACACACCATGGCCAGGTGGAATTAATACCAGGCATGCAGGGCCGGTTCAGTATTAGGAAAACTATCAGCAAAACTGACCATATCAATAATAGTAACAACAAAAATCATATTATCTCTCCACAGATATGGAAAAAGCTTTTCGCAAAATACAGCACACATTCCTACTAAAAACACTAGAAAGCATAGAAATAAATGGAGCTTTCCTTAAAATGATAAGTAGTATCTATTTTGAACCACGAGCAAGCATGATCTATAGAGGGGAGAAACCTGAAGCCTTCCCAAAATGATAAGGGGTGAAGCAAGGATACCCATTATTAGCACTGTTATTCAATATTGTTCTAGCAATTCTAGCTATAGCAATGAAAGAAAAAAGTCGAAGGAATAAAAATAGGTAATGGGGAAAACAAAACTCTCATTCTTCAGATGATATGATGGTGGATTTAGAGGACCCTATAGAGTTAGCTGGAAAAGTAACTCAATGAACAACACTGTAGCAACAGTTGCAGGATATACAATAAACCCATATAGATCATCAGCATTTCTAGATACTATCAAAAAAGCCAACAGAAAAGGAAAGAATTCCCTTTAAAATAACTGGAGACAGTCTAAAATACTTGGGAGTTCACCTACTAAAACAAGCCCACGAACCACATGAACACAATTACAAAACAAATGAAAAACAGATCTAAACAACTGGGGCGATATTAATTGTTCACAGGTAGGCCGAGCTAATATTTCGATTTAATTTTATTTAAATTTAATTTTATTTATTCGGTGCCATCCCAATCCAAATACCTAAGAAATATTTCACAGAGCTGGAAAAAATAGTAATGAAATTCATCTGGAAGAACAAAAGGCCTAGCTGTACCAGATCTCAAAAGCTATATTCCAAAGTGGTAATCAGCAAAACGATATGGTACCAACTAAGAAATTGAGGGGTGGGGATCAGCGGAATCAAGTAAATACACGATATTAGTAGCAAGTGACCAAAGTTATCCAGTATTGGAAAGCTAAACAGAGTTCGAACTGAGGTGGACTAACTACAGCACCGACCCAGGGTACCAAAACATAAAAGACCCTCGCAGTCATAGCCATGCCAACATCTGCGTTTTATCTCTAGGAGTTAGTCGTCCCCCAAGTCAGCTCCTTCCTACCCCGATCCCAAAACAATCAACTTCCAATGAGTTATTTTACAAAACCAGACGAAATAATAAAATTCATTTGGAGCAACGACAGATCTATAATCTCAAGAGAAATAACCAAAAAAAAAAAAAAAGTAATAAAGGAAGCGTACTTCCTACCTTTAAACCATATCACAAAACGGTTGTCATTAAAACTAATTAGTAAAGTACATCAGTAGAACAGAATAGGTAAGTAAGAATCACAAACACTGTTCAATAAATGCAAAAATATCAACTATTTAGGATCAAGTCCTATATGATTAGAATCACCGGGAAAACTGTTGCGTCACGTCAGCCAACATAATAAAAATGACATACCAATCAAACTTACATCCTTTAAAACGGGGATCTCATTGTGAGGCACATACCCCAACAACAGCTAGACCATTTGCTTTGAGTCTGATCAATCGAGACTCGAGTTTGACTCCAGCCTCCGAGGCTTGCAGTCCATGCAAGTCACAGTCTCTGTCTTAGTATCCTCATCTGTAAAATGTGGTTAATAATAGCATTTCTCCCTCCCAAGGTCGTTTTGAGATCAAATGAGATAATACTTGCAAGAAGCCTTAATGAATAAATGAATATTCCCTCATTGCCAAGGTAGAAGACACCAAGAAAGAGCCGGGCACACTAAAACATTTCTAGCAACGCTTTGTGTAGTAACAAAGAACTGGACACAAAGTCTTTCCCCACTTGGAGGATGGCTAAACCAAGCGTGGTAGACAAATACTCTCGCCCTGTAAGTAACGGTGAAGGTGAAGAGTTCAGTGATATAGGAAGACAAGTATGACGTGTCGGAGAGCAAAGTGAGCATAGATAGAACAGACGGTAAGAACGGTAACATGAACGAGAAGAACACAAACACAAACAAAGCTGGCTGGGGATGAGAGCGGTGAAAACCAACAGAAGGGAGAGCGGGAGTGCTGGCCACACACTCAGGTGCCACCTCAGTTAGCATGGGGAGGGTGGGACGTATCTGGAATTGAACGGGATACTCAAAAAAGGGGGATGAAGAAAACTTTTAAGACCCACGAGAACTCCAAAGGAAGCCAGAAAAAGGCAAAAACCTGTTAGGCCCCAGGGGGCGAAGCAAACAGGACTAACTTGCCCAGGATCAAGCCTACCGTATCGAGTGGGAGGCTGAATTTGAACACGGAATGACCAGTAGCCAAGAGTCCAGGCTTTGTGGCACCATCTGCCTGCCACAAAACAAACCTGAGGAACAGAGAACGGGTCCTTTAGGAGCAATTGGTGCCCTCGTAGCCTCACCTTTTGCCAGACCAGTTACACTCACCTTAGAAAAAACCTCCTTCCCAGCTTGCGGAATTGCAGAAAAGCTGCTCTAGCCAGACAGCCAGAGGCTCGTATGAGGCCCCAAGGTAGGGATTCTGGGATTTTCCATGAAGGGGGCCAAAGAGCTGGAGCCTTTTACCAATAAGGCAATCTTCAGGGAAGCAGGTGAAGAACAAGAGCTGGCAGCACACCTTTGGAAGCAGGGGCTCTGCTGCCAGATGCTTGGGCACATCAGCTGACTCCCTATACATTCTCCTATGTTGTTCCTATGGACCAAAGTACCTGATCACCCCACCCCCACCCCAGCCCACGTGACGGGATGACTATGGGATCACTTCAGTATGGTGGCAACAGGCCTGAAACGCTGACCGTCATTGTTGAAATCCAGCTAAGCTCAATATCTCTCACGATAACCAGTTAAGTGGGTCTGGAACTCTCTGACCACCTCAACCATTTGCAAAATATGCTTAGTGGGACCAAAGTCAGAGGTCTCTGGGACTCTGGACAACAGCATTATCGATGGCTTGGAGAAAAGGCATCAACAAACAGGTTTATCACGTCAGCATCCACCAGGAAGCACACAGGCCTGTTTCTACCTTTCCAATCTTCTTCCACTTTACTCCCCCCTCCACTCTCTCCACAGTCTAGCCATACTAGAACATTCTGCTAGTCTTCCTCACATCTTCACACTTTTGCATAGGCCACATGCCATGTCTAAAACACTGTCCTTCCTCATTTCCACTTCATAAAATCCCAGCCTGGCTTCCAAACTCCTCTCCACAGCTTCTGCAGGAGGCAGGAACTTACCTGGTCCCCCCCCAAAAAAAAAATCCTTTGGTACCTGCTTTGAATGGCTCCTGTTTATACTTTTCAGTAGATCTGCCAAATTCCCCCCCCACATCCCACCCCCTCCTAGAATGTGACCTCATGGATGGCAGAATTTCATTCTACTTCCTTGCATACAGTGGGCACTTAATGTTCATTGTAAGCCTTTGAGGAGCATTTTCCTCCCCACCTCAGTTAATGTAATCACATATATGAAGTCTGACTTAAAACAAGATACCTTGCAATCTCTTTATATATAAGCTATGAACCCCTTTGATTGGGCAGAAAAACCTGCCAGACAAACCTTGGGTGACTTTATGGGGAGAGGTTCTTCTTACAGGTGGAGAGGAGGAAGGTGGGGACCTTCTCCCCACCATCCCCACCCTTTCAACCACGTCATGGGGATTACCGGATGTGCAGGAGAGAATGCATCTATCTACATAGGTGCAGACATGCAGCCAGAGACAAAAACCCAATTACCAAAAAGGAGAAGGCAGCTGCAAGGGGCTGTGTGTGACCACTGTGCAGCCCACCCAGCAGAAACCCTGCACCTTAAGGAGAACCGGATAAGAAACCACCAAAAAAGGACTTGTTGGCCAAGCAATAGCAGGAGTCGGGAGTTACCGTTTGCCACAAGAGTCCCATATATTTGCCTTTCTACCCACTGTATTCTAAGTTTGTGTCAATTCTTCTCATGGATGCTATTCGGAGGAGAGCGACTCCCAAGTTTTGAAGGAGGAAGATTTTGTACCAGTCATAATGACTGTACCATCTTAGATTGTACCATCTTAGTAAAGACCGTTACTAAAACCCCAAGTACAAGTTGGGGGAGTAGTCCAGAGGGTGTTTCATAGAAGGCTCCAGCCCATCCACATCTGACATTTAGTTACCAAAGTGACCTTGTTCACCAGGGGTACATGTCCCTGGAGTTCAAGCCACAGGCCTTAGCACAAAAGCTAGGCCTGCCTACCCATCAAACCTTTGGCGACTGCTCCACCCTCTCCCTCCTCGTCTCTAACTCAGCCAGAAAATATCTCCTGTGCCACCCGCACCCAAAAAGTGACTGCCACCCACCCCACCCACGGCCATACGTACCTGCTTGGAGGAAACTTTGTTCGGAGAGTTCCTCCAAAAAAAAAAGCTACTTACGGTTCCTTGCCCGTTTTCTCAGGGAATCAAGTTCATCCTTCTGTGCTAGTGCCAGGGCCATCTCTGTGTGTGAACGGTCTTGGAGATCGCCCAGTCCCCGACCTCCGGCAGATCGGCCGCTGCTTGCACGTTTCCTCGTGTGGTTGCTCGGCTCCCATATCCCCCCATCCCCCCCCTTTCCGATTCATTTATTGGAGGGAATTCATTTATTTGAGGGTTTTGGTCATCATCCTGCTCACCCTCCCCCAGGGCTATGAGGCATAAAAAACACAGAAACTTCCAGCTGGCACGCAGCCATTCTCCCATCCCACCGACCTCCATTCTCATTCATTCTCATTCTCTCATTCACTTGGTCAGTTGCAACCACCAGCGAGGCCCGCCATCTCCATGCACAAGGCAAACCAGTCTGCCACGAGCGCTCTTTGCCACCACAAAAGAAACTCACACTTTGGCCATTTGAACATTTTATTCGACTAGTGTGGGCAAACACAAATTAATTCTCTCTCGGGGAGAGAGACTTAAGGCACTCAAGGTGACAAAATAATGGAGTTGTTCTGATGTTCCTTTAAGGAGAACACTATGTGCCTTCCCCAACTTAGTACCACAAGCTAACACAATTCAGTCTAAACATTTGAACATATGTAGTAACAAATAGAAGGCTGCGAGAGGTAACAATCGCCCTTTAGGGAAAGGGGAGTATGAGGCAAAAACCAAGGCGCGTGGGTCATGCCGACAGCCCAAATAACAAGCGAGACGGGGCGAGCGATCTTTTTTGACAAGAGCTCGAAGCGAGTTTTTGTCCAATTCTACTGGGTTCACTGAGACCCAAAGGCTGTTTCAGACCAAAGAAATGGCCGGTGTGACCCACGGCCAGTCAGCTGATGTTAAGGGGCCTCAAGGCAGCTTAGGAGCAGACGAGCTCAACATGGTGATGAGGTTAAACCTCAAGTCTCCACAGGCAGCACTCGATAAATCTTAATCTTTTTATAACTAACATGAATCCAAAGAAAAACCATCTGAAAGCAAGAAAAGTGACACCGATCCTCATCCAACTATTTCCCACAAATCATGGCAACGCAAGCAAAATGGCAGTGGGAATATTCTGCCCCGCCTCACATGTTTGGAGGAGGATAGTGAGCTGCACCAGGATTTGCTGAGGGAACATAGCTCACCTGGGACATTTGGCCAGGATTCACAGCACCATGGATTCGGGGAGAAGTGCCATATGCAGCCATCTGGTGCCATGGGGCAACATAGTGATAAGCAGGGACCATAGAAACACAGGGGTCGTATCCTTGCAGGGGATGCTGGCCATAGGGGTCTGGCATAAAGGGATAGTAGACAGGCCCGGAGGCTGGTGGTGGCTGCTCAGGGTTCGGATAGACACCTAAAGAACACAAAGCCCAGAGAAACGATTCAGATGAGCGGACGCTCCAAACCTCACCGCACCAACGAAAAGCACACAGATCTGGAGTCAGAAGACTTAACATACAACCCCCGACTCTGCCACTTAGTCCTACTACGTGTGACCTCGGCAAGCCATTTCACTCCACCGATCTCAGTTTCCTCAACTGTTGGACTAGCTGACGGGCCCAATGCTCTATCCATAGAGGGGCCCAGGGCAGCTCTAGCACGAGGCATTTGCGTAAAATGACAGAAAGCTGAAGAGCAGATTGAGGGAGCAGACTCTGAATTTCCAGGTTGTCTTTAACACGCTCCACGCCCCCTGATTTCGGGGCAATTACAAACTCAGGTCTTCACGTCACTGGATTCGGAACACACAACAAATGCCCTGTCCCCAAGCTATCCAGTAAGCTTCAGAAAAGGGCACTGAAGTCCAGTCTTCCAAACTCCAAGTCTGACATGCTGGCTAGATAGACATCCTGCCCTGGCATAGCATCAGCTCTTTGCTGCCCACCCAGCCCGAGATCAGTGCCCTAGAAGCTCAGGGTATGATAAAGCCCTCACCTAACTATACAAACAGCCAAGGGCCAAGGGGCAACTCACATCCTGAGACACAGCCCACCCTCGTGCCACATCACGCCCCCCACGCTTCCAACCTGTACGGGGTACGGGTACCACTTTGGACCCTACCTGCCATCGCGCGGCTTCTCGCGTATTCACTGGCAGCTACGGCTTCAGGAGGAACCTGCCGGTTATCGACCCTCCCCAATTCACTATACATCTGGGACACTGTATGGTCTGGCATTGGCATATGCTCAGGATAAACAGGATACGCTTCGAAAGGAGCCATATGCTGAGAAGGCATCGGTGGTGGTGGCGGCGGCGGCGGAGGTGGTGGCGGAGGCGGCGGCGGCTGCTGATGCGGCTGATGTTGCTGATGCGGCTGTTGCAGATGAGGCAGACAGATCATGGAGTGCCAGTAATTCTGGTGGAAATACTTAGGGAAGAAAGGAAGAGGTTTTTATTCTTCAGAGCTCTACTGTCCCCATGATGAGGATGATCCCGACTACCACCAACAGACTGGAAGGGCCATAAGGGGAGAAATAACCCCAGGGGACAAACACAGAGCAAAGCAAGTTGGGCTCCATTTCCCAAGAAAGGAAGGGAAAAATTACAAAGACAAGGAGCAAAATAAAAAAAGCTTCGTCGATAACCCAATTATTTTTCAGGGTCTCTCTTCTCTGGTGCAAGAACCGTCAAGCCTGTGATGAAAGGGAGAGAAGGCTGTATCCCCAATGAGCAGCAACCCCATGATAGCCCCTGCTATGGTAGAAGAAAGGGAGGGGGGCAGATCAAGAAAACGTAGAAAGCCAAGAAAGCGCTGCAGCGGCAGTTGGCAGTCAGCCTTGCCAAGGCCACTGCTTCACAGGTTAGCCCCCACAGGCTGTTTATGGGGGAAGAGACACTCATGGAACAGCTCTAGCAAAGCATTAAAAATGTCCCTCCAAGAGCAGAGCCACCCCTCTTTCTCTCCTTCCCTAGCTTTGTCCTGAAGAGCAGCTGTGTGTGTTTAATGGGAGCCCTTCAAAGCTGGGCTGTGGCCATCGGGTACAGGAGCTCCTTCCCCCTCACTACTTCCTAATGGCCGCACCTTCTAGCAGTTTTATGAGTAAGTCAACAAAAAGATGACGTTCTCTGGTTAGCAAAGCTTTGTGAAGGGAGGAAGAGCCGAGTTCAAAACTCACCTTAAAACACTTACTAGCTGTGGGACCCTGGCCAAATCACTGTGTGATGAGGAACATCTGTAAAGTTGGGATACCTACACCTCTCAGTTGTTAGGAGGATCAAGTCAAATAAAATCTGGAAAGTGCCTGGCACACAGTGCCACGTCAATACTCATTTCCTTTCCCAACCCCATGGCCTCAAGACTTCTGACAACTTCCAGGGCAAATCAGCTGACTTCAGCTTGCGCATCCACGAATCATAGCACACTGCTAGCGCAGTTAGAGGAACGAAAGCGAGAGAACACACATCCACAACTCGGCGAGCCTGAGTAGGCCAGAGAAACGCCAGTCGGCCTGGTATACTTTTTTTTTTTTTTTTTTTTTTTTGCTTTTTGCTGAGGCAATTGGGGTTAAGTGACTTGCCCAGGGTCACACAGCTAGGAAGTGTCTGAGACCAGATTTGAACTCAGGTCCTCCTGACTTCAGGTCTGGTGCTCTAACCACTGCGCCACCTAGCTGCACCCTGCCTGGTATACTTTTGCAGTCAGCGCCCCAAGTCAAAGAGTCCACCAGAAATGGCACCCGACGGCCTGTGCTATGAGGGCTGGCCCAGCCCCAATTGGGGTACAGGACCTGCTTTCCCTCCAAGGCCAGGGTGGCTCAAGCGCTTCCTAAGGAGGAACGGCCTTTACCAAGTGTGCTCCCGAAGCCCTTACCTGCAGCCCCAGGTTAAAGTAGTACTGCAACACCTTGATATCTGCAACAGAAAGAAGAGGCTCGCGTGAGACCCAGATGCCAGCCCCAACTCCCCAGTCCAAAACAAACCCGGCCTCCGCCGACTAGAGTGCTGCCTTCGGAATCAATAGAGCAAAACTGTGTGCTAATCATCCCCAGCTTTAGCAAGCTGAGAGTAGAGAAGTCAATTAGCCGAGCTTCACTGAGATCGGCGCTGTTCCTTAGCTGCTCCCAAGGGACAAAGCTCCAGCTACAGTTTTGCTACTTGGGAAAAAGGCCACCAAAAGCGGCAAGATGCCGAGGCTGCTGGTGCCGCCACCGGCCGTCCAGAGGTCTACGGCTGGCCCATCTCGGTGGGAGGCCCCGAGCAGAGTCCCCAGGACCCTAAAGACGTCACCTCCCACCTCTGCGTCCCTGAGGAAGGAATGAGAACATTGCCTTGAGCTACCACGCGCATGAGGCGTCAGAACACATCAGCCGAGGAAGGCTCCCCCACCTTCAGGCCTTGCAGGGCAACAGCCCAACAAGTTTCAGCAACAGGTCAGAAAAGTCTTTTACTCAGTTTGCTCAAGCAATTCTAGTCGTACCCCCTTTTTAACACAAATTAATGCAAAACAGTGTCGTGCCAGGTCCTTAAGGGCCCAGCGAGTAGATTCCTTCTTAGCCGTAAGGTACCACCACAACCAACCATATGCCCCCAAATGCTACTCGAGAGTTTCCTGGGCACTGCCCAAGCCAGCCCGGGGTAGAGTAAAGACCTGCTGGAGAAGCTGGAATAATAAGATTAACAGAACCAGTCAAGTTATACGGTATTATGGGGCACAGGACGGCAGCCCTCGACTTTCCTTGGGAGCTCTATGCCCAGCAAGTGTGTACTACAAGCCAGCAGGGACCACGACCTTGTAGCAACTGGGAACCATGTGTGTTCTTAAGCTGGAGGGGGCTCTCTACCAATGAGGAAACCAAGGCACAGTGAGAAGTGTCCGGCCCAAAGTCACACACCATCATCCTGTTGGTTCCTTCTTAAGGGTAGTAGAAGCCCTGAATGAGAGGTGGTGGCAGCAGTACCATCTGGCAGGACCCCGGGCATCGGAGTCAGCACATTTAGGCCGACCCACAGGACCGTGCCAAAGTAATGGGCAACATCCAGGTATCAGAGAACCTGCCAGTGGAACAGAAGGATGTGAACCCACAATCGATCACTGGTCCCCCCCTAAGATGGCAAGCTGACTGTTAAGACACCCTCACTTTACTCTATCACTTAGGGCCTGGAAGCACACAAGACAGAAGGTCACAAACTGAACACCATTCTGCAGCGCGGCACAGCAAAACAGGCCGCTGAGCCCCAAGGCAGCGCTACACTTTGGTCCGGTCTGCACTGGATAAGAGACCTGACCGTACAAAGCTGAAAGAAGGGAGATAAACATGCTGACTTCTGCCAGTCTTCATCACCACGACCTGGGCTCACGTCCGGCCTCTGACACTTACCGGACTGAGCGACCGCAGAGCCCTTCTCTCCAAAGCCTTAAGGTCCCGACTCTAAAGGAGGGGTTGGGACTAGATGGAGAGCTTCCATTCTAATGGGGGAAACAGCATGCACACAAACCAGGCTGAGGAGCTACAAAAGGACCTTGGAGGGCAAGGTTCAAGCGAGAGAAGGAACGGAAAAGGTCCCTCCAGAAGGCAGAACTGGCTCAAGTCGAGTCTGGGAGAAAAGCAGGCAGAGTTGGGCAGCCAGTACAAAGACAGGGAGACGGAAAATTGAACGCTGGCACGTGGGAGGACCAGCAAGCAGAACTCATCCGTTCCATCTAAGAACAGGACGGAGCAGGCCAGAGTTTTAAAGTGCCAGACACGAGAACTTCTACTTGATCCTGGAAATAATGGAGGACTGGAACTTTATCACTTGGGATGCTCAACTTAGAATAGACTGGAGAGGGGAGAGCCTGGAGGCCCAGCAGCAGGTTCTTATTGGATGATAGCACGGGGAAGAGATGGGGTCTGTGCCAAGATGGCAGCCATGAGTGCAGACAGAGATTGTGCACAGCTTAGAGGGTAAGAGAGAAGGGGAGTTGAGAACGCCGGAGGCTGCAGTCTGGGGTGAGAAGGTAGAAAGGGAGAGCGCTTCTGGTATTAAGCACCTTGAGACACCTATCGGACATCCAATAAGTACCTGGTACATCTGGTGACGTGCAATGAGAGGCAAACAAGATCCGGCACCTATGACAACGTGAGGGAGCTCACCTCCAACAGCCAGGATGGGTTCAGTAAAGAACCAGGCAAGGTCCTCAACTAAAAACAGGGAGGAAGGTGCCACGGGAGGCACAAAGAGAGCAAATCACTTAGAGACAGCTAAGCTTCAGAAAGAGCTCAGAGGAGATTCTGCCCCAAGGCGGCACAACGCCACGGCGCCCTCAGCAACCTGTTCTGGAGATTGAGAGCGGGAGTGGAGGTGGAATCGTCTGGGGTTTAGGGACGGCAGGCTGGCGTGATCAGCAGGGCATTTCCAAGCAGAGTCAAGTGTAGGGTTAAGGGATTGAGACAGGATGGGGAAAAAAACCGTGGCCAGCCAAGAGGAGATGGGATCAGAAGTGAGCACGTGGCGAGTGATGCCATGACAAATTACAAACACATAAAGGAGTTATCGTTTGTGGGTAACAGCGAGTTCAAGGGTAAGAGTGCTACATCATGGGAGATGCCACACAGAGTACCCCACCCCTACCATGAGAGGGCAGGCGCGGTGGCCGAGGGATAGACTGTAAGCCAAGTACTGAACTCATGGACAAAGGAGGAAGAACCCAGCTGGAGATAATCCAGAGAAGCCCAGATTGATTGGATCCCAAAGGAGAAGCTGGATGCAGTCACAGTGGGCGAGGGTGAACGTGGGCACGGCGATGACAGAGGAATGAGAAATATCTCAATCCCCCACTGGGGGGTCCGGGGTTATGAGAAAGGATGGCCTAGGATACCAGGGGACGGAAGGAAGCGTCTCCCGGAGTGGACACGGTCCCGAGAGCACGGAGGAGGAGGTGGACAGGGAGCAGAGGTACGGGGGAGGGAGGACATAGTGGGATTGGGAAGGGAAGGGGTCCTCTGCCAATAAAGACTTCTGGACGGGGGGGGCTTTCCAGTCCATACACACATGCCCTTCCTGGACGTGACAATCCCACCGCAAGCCGTGAGGGGCACACCGATGGATATAAGCGGCTTCCCAACCCAGAGAGCCCCGGGCTACCTGGAAGTGCTCAAGGAAATGATGGGGATCAACTCCAGGAAGAGGAAGACCAGCTGTGGAAACCTCTGCCAACCATTTCAAACAAACTCCCCAGGTTGCTTCCAGTCGCTACTGGCTTTGTCCCACCTATGTCCCAACCCACAAGTCACTGGTTTCTAAGGAAAGTCTATCACCGTGAGATCTCAGAGAACCCCAACTTCCTTACCTCGAGGCAGGTCGCTGCCGTTCGGATCATATGAATAAGGTGGGGGCATCGGGAAGCCTCCCGGTTCTCCCATGTCATTTGGTGGACCAGATGCAGCAACGGGTGCAGGATAGTAAGAGTATGTTGCTGACGGGATCACTGTAACGAAGCAATGATTCATGGTCAAGACCCGCCAGCCAAGCCTAGCCAGTGGCCAGAGGCTCCCCCTCTCCAGTAAACTCATCTGCCCACATTCTCTTAAGTATGTAGGCAGTTACCCCCCCAAAAAAAAGTCACTGATGCTTTTTGTCTTAATATCAACACTCTCTAAATATCACTCTCCCTTCCCTACTTCCCTCATAAAAAAAAATCTATGAAGTGAAATTAAGTGGCATATCTAGCAGAGTATGCAACATTCTGCACATGTAGTCCCTCACGTCTTCAACGAGAGGCTCATATGGTCGTAGACGAAGGCTCAAGGAACCCTGGAGGATCCCTAAAGAGCTTGCCCAAGGCGACAGAGGCAAGTCCAGATCCACACTTTATTCCTTCATCTCTCCTTGAGAAGGGAGATGAGCTGTTACAGCCCTCGCTCATTACTGAGCCGGGACACAAAAAGCTTAGTCCTCGGACCAAAGGCACAAACTCTGAGCTCATCGTGAGTGAACAGCCCTCCTGTGGCCACCAAAGCGAGATGGCCACAACAGACACAACACCCGACCTGGAGTCAGGAGGACCCGATTTCCAATATGGCCTCAGACACTACCCAGCTGTGAGACCCTGACCAAGTCACTTGTTTGCCTCAGTTCCCTCATCTGTCATACAAACTAGATAAGGAAATGGCCAGCCACCCCAATCTCTTGGCCACAAAAACCACAAATGGGGCCAGAGAGTCACAACTGAAAAACAATTACATAGCTACAGGTGGTGAGAGATCCATGTTCTCTGGGCCTGGCCACAGCTAGATGCTTGGTCCTGGTCCCCAAAATTTAGGGAGGACACAAAAGAAACCAGAACATACCATGAGGAAAAAACCAGGAGAAGGAACTGGGGACGTCTGGCCTGGAAAGGACTCTGGGACACGAGAGCCCTCCTCACGCACGTGAAAGGCCAGGGATGGGCCTCATCCTGCCAGGCCCCAGGAGGCAGATTTCAGGCAGGTAAGATCTTGACTTGACATAAGAAAAATGTCCAAGATTCCCAAGTGCCCTGGGATCACTTACACATGTCATTAGGGGGAGAAGTTGTAGAAGGGATCCCTGTCCAGGTCGCACTGGCTACTCTGGGAGGAAAAGAGCGTGAGACCTCACTCGGCTGGGCCCAACGGCAGACCTTGCCGTGCTTTAGAATGACCCCAAAACTAACTTATGTCAGTGACCAAAGCAAGCACGGGCCTGGCGGGAAGAGCTCACACAACCAGCTCCACAGGAGCCCCCCCCCCAAACTGCCGAGGCACAAACTTGTTCTCAAGGAAGCAATGGGGGAACGAAAGGCAAGCAGAGCCGGGATGCACAGCTCCGTTTCGGGGCTTCACGAGGAGTCCTGCAGCTCCCAGGCACCAATAAACACTGGCCTCAATGCTAAAGAGGCTAGGACATGACCTTGGGGGCACTTAAAATTTGACCAACTTTCTCATTTCTTTTTAATTTTGGTTTTGGGGGCAGTTAAATGACTAGTGTGGGGCAGATTTTGAAAACAAATCCTCCTGAGCTCATCATAAATGCTCATCACATTTGGGAAAAACATACACACATTTGCCAAAACCACCAAGTTCCCTTGCAATTGCCTCAAGAAATGACAAACGGGTTCTGCTCTGGCAAAATGGCACCTCTAACTAGTCCAAACTTGAGCGAATCACTGGAAAGAGACGGAAGCCTTCAGAACAGCCAATGCCACGTCTAGCCATTACCACCACTCCGATGAAATCAGAAAAGCTTCAACGAGAACGCTCGACATCACGTAGAAATGGCGTCAGGCGCCAACCTGAGCGAAGAACAACTCAGAGCAACGCCCCCCCCCCCGTGGGTGGCCGAGAAATCTACCCCCATCCCCGATTTGGAGGAATTCCCGCTTTGCAAACCTGGGGTGCGGGTAGGTCTATGAACAACCTCAATCGTGGGGGGGTGTTAAAATGGGCAGCCCATGGCCTTCCTCCCTGTCAGCTGGGGCCCTTCCCTCACGCTTCCAAGAGAGAAAAGAAACAGATCCGCTAAGCTTTCTCGGATCCTACGCTCGGTGACCCACCTGAGCGGTTCAGTTGGGTTGTAGGCACGAAGAGAGGCTGCATAGGAGCCTGTGAGGGCATAGACACTGTGCTGGGAGGAGCGGGGGCGGCAGCAGCAGACGCTGCTGCCGCCTGGGGATTCGGAGGACAACTTGGTAAGACAGGTGGCGGTATGGAACTGCTACAGGAAGCTGCAGACATCGCCGTCGGGCTCATCAGCATCTAAAGAGCAGAGAGAATTGTGATCATGAGCTCAGAACACAGGCAAGGTGAAAGCCCCAGGGAACAATCGTTGCTTTTTCATAACCTCCTCAGGGACGCAGGTCCAGGTCAACGAAGGGTCAAAGTCAGAGCCAAAAGGGACCCGCGAGGTGGATGATCTCGGCCCCTTCCGGCTCACTCACGGACCCTCCTCCCGAGCCCTCGGCAGCCTACGACTTGGCTTAGCCAAGGTGCAATGCCAGCATCCTGCTGTGCTATCGGCGGCAGACCTTTCACCCTCCCCCACCGGGACCTTTTTGCAAAATGATGAACTGACCCTGCCTACAGTAGCCGGGCCTGGAATCTCTCTGCAGGAAGGACAGACGTGGCTCCCTAGAGCTTCTGAGGGCATCAGGGGCTCAGGAACAACCATCATACGGCCCTTTCGGCAGGCACCCCCTAGTCCCACTTGGGGTGGCAACGTCAGGGAGGTTACCTTTTGAGGGTAGCTGTAGGCACCAGTATCTTGCGAGGGCATAGAACATGGTCTTCCATCCTGGAGAGACTTGGACAAGAAGCAAACTTACAAGGGAAACGTGAGACTAAAACACGACCCCAAAACGGAACCGGTGTGCTCGTGGAGGGACAAGAGGCATGCAATCTTTGTGTAGGCCTGCTTTACTGAACGTGCCTGGACATGCCCAGACTGCCCAGGAACTGAGCCACGAGGAAGCTGAAGACTAACTCGCACCTCTGACGCCTCAGCGTCCTCATCTATAGAATGGGTCAATGGCCTCCGTACTATTTCAGAGGGTTTTCACGAGAAACAAATGAGAGAAATACAAAATGCTATAAACACTTGCCCTAAAAGACCCTGGGTCGTGAGCTAAATGGATTTAGAAAGCCAAACTTGCAGTAAGAGTGGAGAAGGAACTATTCTTGCACTTCAGGAACATCTAGATTCAAAGCCGGCCTCTACTAAGTATCGCTTAAATACTTGCTGCGTGACAGATGCCACAGAAGGGTCACGGCAGGCCCCTCAGCAACTCTCGGTGCCCCGGAGCTCTCCGAGACGAGAAGGCAGCAAATGGCAGGGGTGGAAAGGGGAGCTTCCTCACCTAGTCTCAATAACAATGCTACATCGGGTCTCCCAACAGGCCCCTCAACCTGGCAGCACGCTACTCCTGCCCATTCTCCCAAAAATGGCTGTTACCACCTTTTTTTCCCCCAACTTTGTTTTGTGGCAACAACATCAAGAGTTTTTTCTTTTCTTTGTTCTACTAAAAGGAATAAGAAACGGAGGCACCATAGGGGTACACACCGTTGTCAATGGCCAGTTTTACTGGACTTTCTCATTAGAAAAGGGCACCGGTGGGGGGGGGGGAGATGGAGAATGACAAAACTTTTTCAGAAAAAAAGCCTGATTCCCATCAGTCCATACGTGGCAGACGTGCTAACACATAATCCCATCTAGTTCCTCGCTTCCTGACACGCCTGGCACTGCCTTTTGGGACCAAAGAACGGACCCCTTAAATTATTATAATTAAAACAAGGTCCCCTCCCTTTCAGTAAGGCTGCCTAGTAAATGGAAAACATCAAAATCCCCGGGGAGCCCAGCAACCTGGAAAGGGGATGGGCGACGCCGAGGCTGGCAGAGCACTGGAAGGCAGACGCCAATGCCGGCCTCCCTCCCTCCCCAGTCTATCATGGCATCTTCACTAGATGCGACCTCGGGCCTCTACTGCTTCCTGCACAGCTTCCAGACTCCCATTGAGCCACGTCCACCCTGCCTGCCTGCAGACAGCTACGTTGTGATGAGTTCCAGAAGGTGTTCAAGTGACCCCCGGCCATAGCTCCAACGTTTACCATCCCTGCAGCTAGCACCAAACACAGGTCACCTGACAGCCAGTAACGATGCCACAAGTCCTGGTCTGAGGCTAACTGCCCACAAGGGAGCCGTGGGTCCAGGGTCAACAGCCGCTTAGCGCTTTCCCTACCAGGGTCGAGGACCACAAATGGCTCTACGCCTAACTGGATCGCTTCAAATCCCGATCGCTGGGGCCTCGATCCTAAATGCTTCTGGCTGTAATAAACCTGTCGTACGTCCTCCCGACAGCCAACCCAGGCTCCTCAGAGGCCAAAGCTAAAGGCTTCTTCTGCGTGAAGGGTTTGGGGAAGAACAGCAAGACGGGAAACGGCGAACCTGGCACCAAGTCTAAGCCTCGTGTCCCATAAGCCGATTGCTACCGAACAAACCTAAAGAGGAGGCTTTGCGACTAGCCAGGGGCAGCATGGCAACTCCGAGCCGGGAAGCCCTGGATTCTGGTCCCCTCCCTGACGCATCCTGGCTCTATGGCCCAGGTCCCCGATCTAACTAATATAAAGTTAGGATATATTTCAAAGCTAGGCAAAGCCTATAGAACATAGAGAATGTTAAGAGGTGAGCTTTCCAAGTCAATCGATAGCCTGTAGGGAGATCCAAAGGTCTCTGGTGGCCGCCCACTTCCACCCAAACTTGACCCTACCCCACTCAAGCTAAGTCCCTTAAGACCGTAACATGAAGAAAAGGAGACTCCTTGCACCTGTAGAGGGCATTTCCCATGCCAGCACTATCACACAGCGGGTAGTTCGTTTTCCTCATTTCAACACAAAGGGTCCCAGCTTGCGGGCTGCTCACTCTCTCTGCCTCTGCACCCCCACCTCTTCCCATTCTCCAGCTGGTTCCCTATCGGTTCTGAAGTTCCCCGATAATTGTCACATCACGTCCCCTAATCCCTTTCACGTCTGGGACTCGGCTCCCAGGGTGGAAACGTCCTCCACTCATGCAGATCGGTAACGTATCTGCCCGTTCTCATCCGAGAGCTTGGCAGGAATTGCCCGTGGCTCTGGGGTCCGATGCTCTCGCCAGAGGCCTCACTCAAATGTTAACAGGCTTTAAATAAAATCGGGAACTGGATTTTTCAACCAAGCAGCTTTTCATTTGCTACTGAAAATAAAAACTCTAAAGTTCGTAATCTCGCTTCCTTCTGTTTTTGGCTCTGGCTCCTCTCCTAGTGTTCCTAGGCAGAGGCTTAACTCACTCGTTGGCCTCCACGGCACCTTTAGTACCAGAGGCCCCCTACAGAGAAGACGACGCTGGACCACAGAAGGCCACCCTGGAGATGCAGCCACTATCTCTTCGATACTCTGAGATGTCTGTACGGGGTTTACGCCACCTGATACCAACAGAACCCATTCCCGTGGAATTGGACAGCTTTTTCTCACAGTCTTATCACCATGATACAGCACATCAGCTCTGCCTTTTGTGATCTGTATCAGGCTTAGGACTTAGGAGACCATCAACAGCCAGATGTGCCCAGTCCCAAAGTTCCCCGGGGTTTATTTGGGCCAAGAAGCCAAGACGCTGTCAAGTTGGGGAACCTGGGAACAGCACAAAGGCTAGCTGAGACCGGAAAAAAAAGATCTACCCGAAAGCAAGCAGAATCCTCGTGTAAGTCAGCCCTGCCTAAGAGGCTCTGCCCTCTCCTACCTCCAGAAATGGGAAGGCTTTCAACTCACCAGGTTAGCAGTTGATTCAGCAGTGCTATAAACTGATGGAGTCTCATAGTCTCGGTCTGCAAGAAAGAGGAAAAGCGAGAGCGCCTGGTGAGTGTGCTATCCCGTGACGTTAGGTACTACTTTGTGAGCCAGGAAGAAAAAAAGGTCAAAGGTAACTGACCTGGGGGATAAATGTAATCATCATGATATTCGCCTAGAAAAGAGGACAAAACAAGTTTCTTGGCCAGGAATCAAGTCAACAGAAGACTTCAGAGTCCCACCGGGATAATATGACTTCAGCGATGGCACTTCCTGCCACCCACAATTGGCTGTTTTGAAAGCAGCTCCTTCAAGTGCTACTTCTCAGAGAATCCCTCTGGCCCCAAGGATGCAGGAGAGCCCACAGCACGGTAGCCGCTTCCAGGTTTCCTTTCCAACTACAATCCATAATTTCAACTGAGGAAAGCCAAAGGGCCAAGCTCTCTTAGGTGTTGGCCGGCTTCGTTTAAAGCACACATTTGTAACCTCAAGTTTGATTTCCGGGCCTTGTACAAGTGCAAAAGCCATTATTACCACTATTGTCATCGGGGGTCGGCCCAATCCAAAATTTAACCATTTGCCACCACATCGGGACGCCCAGATTTGAATACCTAGTACACGTGAGCCTATCCCTCCCATGCAACATCTGCTTAGAGATCTTCCTAGAAATTAACCCACCGTGCTTGCTTCCATATGTACATATATACACATCGAGCTTCTTTGTTTCTCCGTTTTTCTCAAATCAAAGTAAACGTGAATCAGTAGGACAAGGTGAGGAGAAGAGCAGAAGGGGGCAATGCGATTCAGGGCACCTGCCCTCCCATTACTGGAGGCCATCCCCTAAGGCTACAGATAGCCTATGTTGGAGCGGGGGTTTTGCTCTCCAGGACTTCCCTACACCACAAGTCGGAGGCCCAGTCTCAGCCCTGCCTGGCCTGAAAGACTAGTTCTAGCATTCTCCCGATAATCAATATTAGATTCGTATTTCTGCTTAACTAACCCCGTTCCAAAAAGGAAAGGAGGCCAGCATGCTGGGATTTGCTGCCAACAAAGTCAGGCTGGTCATCGGTGGTCACTGCTCCCACATTGGAGAGATGGGAAGCTCCTGGGAAGTAGGGATGGCAGTAGAGGGAAAACACCGACCAACGCCGATCGGTTGCCATTCGTTCAGCTGCCACCACCCCCCTTTTCTTACACTCTAATCCCATGGTACTTCTCCTTTGCTTTCCTAATGAAAGGACTGGCTCTACCCCCTCAAAAAAAATAGGAGCATGATTTCTCTGCCCATCCACCATCAGGAGAAAGCCAACTGGGACGCCACAGGACTAGGCCTCCTGCCTGCTGAAGGCTACCGTGTCACACCTACCGCTGTCACTGTGTTCATCTACGTCTTCTTCGGACGAAGTCACAGCAGGTTTGCCTGAGGTTATAGCACCGGGCGCCTGTCTTGCTACCCAATATCCGGCAGTGGAGGCAGCCGTGGGGGTGGGAGCCATTGGCGATGGGGTATTCCGAGGCTGAAACCAGAAAAAAAACTTAAGGACGGATGGAACACGTTCACCTTCCTCTGGGGTATAAAGATGACAATGACATCTTCTGTCCTTGAGGAGGCTGCCTCTCTAACCCAGGAAAGGAAAGGCTGGTCTGCAAATGAACACAATTCCCACCTCAAGCCTTTGGGTACAGAAGAACTCGGCCCAACTTATGTTCCCCTCGTGGTTAACAAGGGAGCAATCGGGACGGCCATCACCGGGGTCCACGCACGCTCCTGGGAAGGGTGAACAGACTGAGCTACACATGCTACGTGCCCGAGGAGCAGCCTTGCCAAGGCCACAGGGACCGCCTCAGCCAGGATGATGCTCTGGGTCATGGCAACTTCTATAAAAAAAGGGGGGGAGCCCAGGATGCCTGCCTCGCGGCCTTGGCCCTGAAAGGGTCCTTCCTCAGCAGCGGCCCAGTCCAACCTGTCCCCATGTACAGTGTACTTGACATTCAGCCATTTGCACAAGTTCCACTTGGAGAAAGCTCCAACGATTTGGGAGTTCTTCCTGACATGTGAAAAGAGCTTCTTCCTTGCAAAATGCCACCCCAAATCTCCTTCTCCCCTGGGTCTTTCAAGGCCCCCTGTCATAGTTGGGATTCAAGGCCCTTCATAACCCTGGCTGCCCTCCTTAGCAAACTAGCTTGGTCCTGTGGTACCCAGGACCGTACTAAATACTCCAGGGGACAAAGGGAGTATCCTCTCCTTAATTTCTGGAGCCCCTGCCCCTCTTAACACAACCCAAGACCGTACCTACTTCCTTAGCCAATATAACACCCAAATGAATAGTAGCGAGCTTTCTGCCCACTAAACCTCCCCCCCCACGCACTCTTTTTTCCGATAAACTGCTGTTTAAAATGGGCCTCCCATCATGGCAGATCATTTAAAGTCGAGCACTGAACAGGACATTACTTCCTAGAGGATTTAATTATCTTCTTAGCTTCAGCTCCACGTCGCAGCCAAAGTCTCTAGGGTAAAGCTCCCCCCCACCCACATTAGGGTCCAAGGACCTGGCCTCGAGTTCCAGGCCTGCCGACTCCCTCTCCTCCCCCCCTTCCATACGCCTCTCGGTCTCTCTCTTTGGACCGGAGGACCTTCAAGGCTGTTGCTTTTCGCTTTCTGCCTATGACCCGGAGGTCCTCACGTATCTGGCCAGTGAGCCCTCCAAAGGTCAGGTTAGTGGGGAAGTAGCCACTCACCGCTACAGCTGGGTAAGCTGTCTCATCACCTTCTTCGATCTCATAGTAGGTGATCGTTTCCTCCAGGCCCCGAGGTGAAGCTCCAGCCTCAGAGGGAAAGCCGAACTGGCATTCCTTATTCACACAGTGCATCTGCCGGCGGCTGCGGCTGTAAGAACTTTAGGAAGGGAGGGAGGGAAAGGTTAAGGGGTACAACTCTACTTCCCTTATTTGATTCCATTTCAAAAGACAGAGCAATAGGTCCCCCCCTTAATACAACTCACTGCTCCCCACATTTCTTCTCCCCTCGCTTCCTCCTCTCCAAGACATTCACTCACCGCGACCGAAACGAAAAGTTGTCATAGCTCTGGAAGCATCTTTTGCCTGACCCAGGATAGAATGGAATCTCAGGAGTGACCACGTTGCTTCTATTCATAAATCGAGGTGATCCCCCCCTGTGAGCAAAAGGCAGAGAATCACCGACTGATGCTCCCCACCAACTTTGAGATCGATGGATCTCGGCAGTAACACGGGAAAAAAATGGGGCTTTGAACATCCTTACCAAGAGCTAGAAGCGGGCGGTCGGCAGGCCCCCGCCACACTGCTGCACATCCCAGGGACCTTCTCTACCGGTCCCCCTCTCATGCTGAGCTACTGGTAAAACCTCTGACACCCACATGTTACACAAATTGCCCTCTACCCTACTCAACCCCGGGCACCCATCTCCAAGTCAAAAAAAGAAAGCTCATCGAGAGCCCTAGGAACTCTGGAGAACCCAGAGAACGACGCACAAGACAAGCCCCTCCGCAGAACCGCACGGTGAGCAGCCACAGCGAGGCTACGGGGGCCTATTGGGATGGACGGCATCCATCCCCCAACGGCACCGTGGATGGAGCCGAATGTTGGGGGTGTGGGCGCCAGGAGGATCCCCCTTCCGCATCCACACCCCGAGGTTTGGGGGAGGAGAGGATGGACACACGGGACCAAAGGAAAGCCCCAAGGAAGCGCAGACTAGCAGGATGGCTTTCAAAGAGATCTGGCAGAGTTCAAGTACACTTAAAAAGGCAGCTACACGTAAGAGCCCCGCACGAGCCACCCTCTCTGCGTGGTCGCCGTAGGTACTCGTTTTAGATCTGGCTGGCCAAGTTCAGAATGGTTTCAAAGACCAAAAAGGATAGACCGGGAGAAGGAGCCCACGAGATCCTCAGTCACCCCATACGATCGTCAGGTCGGCCAGTTGCAGGCTTCAAGGGGCATGCCTCACCTGTTCATGCTGAAGCTCCGCCCGTGTCTCTGAGGCTGTGGCTGCTGAGAACGGAACTGATCATAAGTCACCATGGCGCCACTATTTTGTGGGGGGCAATGGACGGGAGAGGTACGGCCGGCGTGGAGGTTGTGCTGGAAGCGGGGGGGGAGCATGGGCTCGCCTCTGCTGTAAGCCACCGTCATGAAAACCTCCTTGCCACGAACTTTCTTCAACATCCTCTTCCTCCCCTTCACATCCAGATCTGCCATTGAAGGGGAAAAGCATGAAACAACGTACGTAAAAGGTGGGTTCGGGGAAAGGACCTCCCTCCTCCCCCAAAAAAGCCCCGACGACATCTCGGCAGCCGCTGCCTAGATCCAGGGCACCCGGCCGGTCGTCAGGAGTCGGCGGCTCGGCCCGTGGACCTTCTGCTCCGGCCGTCCCCCTCTCGGGCCCTCCCCGCGGCACGGTGCCCGGCGGCCGACAGGCACCTGATGGCAAGGGTTTCCCGGCCACGGTCAAGGAGTGAGCTTTTACCATCGAGTCCTAATTCCAAAGTCCTCAATCGAGTAATTTAGAAAACCCTTGCAAAACAATCAGGGAAGGACAGCAGTGATGGCATAGGAAGCAAACCATTAGAAGGAAGGGGTCAGCAAAGTCTTCCAGATACAAACCCACTTCTGGAGCATAGCCACCAGTAATTTTGGGGTACGTTCCTCCAACGTTGTTTCCTCTTCCTGCTGCTGCTGCTCCTCCTCCTGCAGATCCCCCTGCTGCGCCCCCTGTTGCTCCTCCTGCAGCTCCCCCTGATGTTCCCCCTGATGCTCCTCCTGTTGCTCTTCCTGCTGCTCCTCCTGCTGCTGTTCCACCACCACAAACACCTCCACTACCACCACCTACTCCACTACCTCCTCCTCCTCCTCCTCCTCTGCGATTGGAAAGCACGTTCCAGGCAGGAACAGGTGTCACTGGAGTCACTGGTTTTAAGTTAGTCATGGGGATGACATGCCTGAGAGAGAGGGAAGGCAGCCCATCGGGAGGTGGTCCTTTGCCCCTCTCACGCTTCCCGCCCTGCCCCAGAGGATCGTTTCCCCCAAAACTGCCACCCCAAAGATCACATCTCAGCTACCAGGGAAGAAAGGCTCTGAACAACACCAAGTTCTTTCCCAAGAAGCAAAAGTGTTGGTGTGCAACATGGCGCTCAGAGCTGGGAGGTACGGGTTAAGTTCCTGTGCGCGCAACCGTCACCACCGGGGCACGAACCAATTCGTGGCCAGAATCCCCTCCTAACAAAACCTCGGGAGACTCCTCCCAAACAGGGAGGGTACCCCAACTGGTCCACGTGCAGCACCTGCTCTTGTGAGATCAGGTTTGTGCCAAAACACTTCGGGAGGCTATAGGTCTCTCACCATTCAAATTTGAGCCTAAGTGCCGGGCTGCCAGGGGCCGGACTTACTCGAGTCCCATATCTCATCCCCAAGTACAGAAATCAGAGCCTTGCATTGGGGTCTCCTCTCTTGCTGCTCAGCAGAATGTAAGCAGCTGGAGGACAGAGACTGGGAGGGGGGGGTTAGACCCATACCCCAGCCCCAGTATCTAAGCCCGAGGCTTTGCATGTAGGTTTTAGGTGCTGATCAAGTACTTGCCACACTGGAAAGGAGCAGCCAGGCATTTCTTTGGGCATTCCCAACTTTAAAAAGCTGCACTTCGGGTAATGTTCTCAGCCTGGGGGAGGGGAGGGGGACAACTGCAGAGATAAGCTCCGTGGCTATGATACTAGACTGGAAGCTGGGGAGGCCTTGGGCATTTAGCAATTGTGACTCTGGGCAAGTATCTGGACTATTCTCCAACTCATTTCACCCATCTGTAGAACGGGGTCAAAAACACCAGCAGCAACGCCCTCACGGGTTTGCTCAAGAGCCTCAAATGAAGAAAGATCCATAAAGCACTCGGTGAAACGTGAGGGTCGCTTGTCAGTGAGTAGCTGCCACCACCCAGTTCCCACTCACTTCTCTGCAAGCTCCTCGATGAATACTGTAACTGAAGTATTATCACTGCCGACTTCTTGAATGTGAGCATTGTAGTATCTCCCGCCTGGCTCCAATCGAACCTGAAGAGCAAAGGGTGCTGGGAACAGCCACAGGCAACACACAGCTAGGGCTTGGGGTCCCTTCTGGCCCGGCAGGCCCAGCCCACCGCTAGCTCTGCCCAGGGACGCCATGCAGGGGGAGGGGTAGCCAACAGAAGGCAGATCCTGCTGGGCCCAGGTTAGGTCCTCCTTCTTCAGGACCTCACCACATACAGACAGCTTGCTAAGCTGCTGAGATTTGAGAAGAATAAAAAGAACCAATAAGATGAAGGGGAAGAAGAAAAGGGTATTATTTTCTGTCAGACAGGGCTCAAGCATCTCAAAGTGGGAAAACTCTGGGCCAAGAGCCCTGCAAATACTTCCCCAACTCTAGATGATCTTTTGAGTTAGTGAGCAGTGAAGCCTCAAGTCTGGCCTGAAGGCCAGAAGTACCCAGGCTTCCAGTCCTTTCACGATGCCCGGCTCCGTCCGGTCGCAAGTGTCGGCGAACTATTTGGCCAGACACAGCTAGTTAACTGGGCGCATTCTCCACCCACCAACGGCCAAGTCGGTACAAAGGCAGGCTAGGGTCCGATTCCTACGGTCAGGCCTGGGAAGGGGGGGAAGTCGGATGCCGCTCGAGTGCCCGCCGCCCATGGACAACGGCACTAGCCTACCTGGCACTTGTCTCCCAGAAAATACTGCCTTCCAGCAAACACCATGCATTCTGATTTCTGAAGTTCTGCAAAGCAAACGAGGAAACAGAGCAAAAGTCGGACGGAAGCAACGCGGCCGTCCTCGATCGTAGTCCCTTCTAGACACGGGCGACTACAACAGCGATCCTGCATCACAGGCTCGCCGTGGAGAAAATGGAAGTCGGCCTCCTTGCAATGGCTCCCCCAACAGGGCTGCACCGAGGCCTAGGTGAAGCCCACGGGCCTCGAGGGGAGGAGGATGCCCAGAGCACCCACCTTTTCTGCTGTCCAGCCAAACATCAAACTCCACATTGCGGTAGATTTCGGGGTCCAGAGATTTCAGCACTTTGTAAGGAAAAGGCATCTTGGACACATTCTCTGGAAACTGAAACAAGATTCCTAAATAACTACTGCAACAAGACTCCTGAATAACTACAGCTGATCAAGTCAGGCCATCAACTCCCTTGCAATCCTCAGTTTATTCCAGTTAGGGGGACAAATGTCTACATAAGGTCCTTCTTCCCCTTACTGCTCTTCTTTAACAAAAGAGGGAGGGAAGAGAAAGACAGAGGAGAGAGGGAAAGACAGAGAGAAAGGGGGAGGGAGGGAGAAGGGGAGAGGGGCTCTCTGGGTACCGACACCCAGACACCCAAAGGAAGAGAAGCCCAAGGCAACTCCATGAAGCATCTGGGAAAGATGGCTAGAGAGCCATACAGAAGCTCCACTCGGATCACCGGCCTGTCTACCAATAGGTGCCAAGTCCTCCCTTCTCCTTTGGCCAGATCGACACACCACGGGCAAGTCCGCGTTTCGAATCGCCACCTCAAATCACTGCCACCAAGGTTTTCTGGGACCTGCTATGCTGTTCTTCACCAGGATCACCTGAGGTCACTTGCTACTTGGGGGTCGATTCCAAAGCTATCCAGAGATGGGAATTGAAGGGCACTGGAGGGATTTCATCCAAAGCCCCCCATTTTAGAGAGAAAGAAAAGGAGGCCCCAGACAGGGACAGTGCCCTGCTCGTGACTACTGAACATCTGAGCTCAAGAGACTTCAAAGCACATTTGGTCTAACCCTTGTTTTTACCAAAAGAAGAAACCAAGGGTCAGAAAAGAGAGCTAACAGTATCACCCGGAGAGTTTTGTCACAGGACGTTAAGGCTCAAATGGATCGCTTTAATGGATTCATTTGTGAGGGGAGGAAAAGGGAGCCCAGACAGGGCCAGTGCCTGTGACTTCTCCAAGATCACTCAGAATTAAGCCACAAAATGCTAAAAGCTGAAAGAACCCCAACTCCCAAGAGGACAAGTAGAGATTTGAACCCAATACCCTCATTTTACAAAAGGGAAAAAAAAACAAAGTGAGGTTGGCCAAGGTCACCCGGATGGTCAATAACAGCCCCGAGAACAGAGCCTTGGGCTGGGCCCCAAACCCGCATGCTGCACTGCCCTACGGAGAAAAGGTTTGAGAAAGGGGCCGTCGGCTAACGGAACTTCAGAAAGTGAAAAGCAAATTACAGAAGGTTCCAGATTGGGATTCTCCAACGGTACAGAAAGCAGAACTGTGGAAAATACGCGGGAAAGCTTTACTTCCAAGGTTCTGGCGATAAACTTGGGGGATCTGCCATGCTTATAAAGGCTTTTCGACTGGATTTTAGGAAGGAGCTTTGGAAATGCTTGTTCGAGGACCAGGGGAACCCCAAGTTTGTTCCCAAGTGTTATTTTTTCCATTTCATCTATAAAGTTAAGGTCTGGAGGCTAAAAGATAAGTCAAGGGTTGGAGTCTCAAGCCAAGAGTGACCTCCGAGGAAAGAGTGCCAACGAAAGACTGGAGCCTTTGCGGCGGGGAACCAACCTTTCCTTCCTCTGGTCCGTGCCTGTACCTATCAGAGAGGTGCTCATGGCCACTGCTGGTGCTCGGGCCCCATTCGTCCATCCTGCTCAATCAGCAAAGATAAAGTCTGTTAGGCTTGGCAGCGTGAGGGAGGAAAGAGCAAGCCTGGTGTCTAAGCCCTGGAGGACGGCGCCATCTGCTGGTGCTCCAGCGGGAAAGAGACTCAGGTCCGGTCCAACCCCTCGACTTGCTCCCCCACCCCAACCAAGGACTGTGACAGACCACAGGGAACTCAGGATGGGGTCTGGGGGTCGGAGTACATCACAACTGGAAAAGGAATCGGGGCCGAGTCACAGAAGCAGAGTGATTACTTGCATGTTACAGAGAAGGAAACTGAGGTTCTGCTTGCCCCAAGATGCAAAGCAAGTTTGTGGCAGAGCCAGAATCTGCACACATCTAGCCTCTCTCTCTTTTTTTTGGCTCCGAGAGCCCCTGGAACCACCTTGGGACTCACTGCTGTAAAAAGCAAACAAGTCGTTCTCCCTGCTAATTTACAGAGTAGCTGCTCAGGCGTGAAATCCCAGAAACAACAGGATCAGGGAGTCTCCTCTTTCCCCGTCTTGGAACCAAGAATGGGAATTCACTACAATTACTACAAAATGAGTTGTAGAGGTCCAACCTTTCATCACTCCCCGAGGAGTTGCCGTTTCTGTTCTTCCTGGCATTGTCACGGTATACCTCAAGGGCAGTTTTCAACTCTTCCCCATCCACAACAAACACATCCTTGTAGAGAATCTCATAGAGTACAGCTGAGAGGGGAGAAGGAGCAGATCCCTTTAATTGGCAGCATCGCACCTCCCCCCAGTGCAAGCGAGCTCCACCACAGCACAGGAGCTGGCGGCATTTTCCAGGCAGTCCTTCAACTCACCTCCCCCCCTCAGCAAACAAAGGGAAAGGGGACCAAGATCACTAAACCTTTACATACCCTGGCAAACGGCGGCGTCAGCCTGAAATTGCTTCGTGTACACGGAGTCAAAATGCCCATTACTGGAACAGCAGAGCATGATCTAGAGGTGTTGTGGGGGGGAGGGGAAGAATATGTGTCCATAGGTACATATATGTGTGTATACATATACACACATATATATATGTATACATACATACACACATATATACATATATACACATATACATACACACATATATATTATATATATGTAAGCATGATTGCATTAATGCTACTTCACACTCAGCCAGCCACCAACAGGCCCCAAAGCTACACCTGGTTCTGGAAAGGTCATACAATGAGACCTTTTGGCAGAATGATAACACTGGATTTTAAGACAGCTTCCTACTGAGTCTTCAGAACAGAAGACAGTGTGGACTGTGGACCTAGTCAAAACCCAACTGGCCTCCCAGGAGCTCAAGCTGCCTAGGGATCCACATCGGCCCAAACAGAACCTAGCCTGCTGCCAATCCAACAGAATAGCAGCAGAATGCAGTCCGGAGAGTTATACCTGGCCTACAGTAGAGCATCTGATCAACGTTCCCATGTCTCCCTCGAGGACGTGAAAGATTAGAGTTGTGAATAAGAGAGTCAAATAGATTCAGAACTAGACCCAAAGAAGAACCATTAATTCAAGAGTCAACATCAACTTGGGAGGCTCTCTCTCCAGTAGACTCTTTCCAGGATCTATCTGCCCATGTGCTATTAACACTCCTATCAAGGATTCAGATAAAGGACAGATGGCACAATTAACCGGTTTTCAGGGGTAAGACAAAGCTGGGCAAGAGGGCTAGCATCTTAAATGCAAGTGAAGATCTAAAAGGAGCTCACCACCTTAGAACGACCACATCTAACAAGATCACAAAATTCAAGGAAGCGGAAAATCACTTGGGATGTTGAAAAAATCATCACAAATGAAGATGGGGAGGATAGACATGGGTTTAATCTTAAAAAAAGATCTCAGTGAGCCACAGATTCAGTGAGACAAGGATGGCATAGCAGCCCTCAAAGCTGATGTGACCTTAGGTCACTTAAAAAAGGCAGAGCACAAGACTAGGGAAGAGAGTATATCTATTCTCAACCCTGTTTCAGATCTTCTACAACCCATTTAGGTTAGGATTTTCGGTTGAGGAGGCTACTGGTGATGAGGCAAATGTCTGGGGGGAGGGTTTACCAGGATAAAGCTCACTCTAAAGCTATCCTTTAGATCCCATCTAACACCCTCGTCAAGAGAACAGAATCCCAGACAGGTCAAAGGATTCAGCCAGAGCTGCTCAGAAGGTTAAGGCCAGAGCTCTGGAGCCACGTTTCCTGCCTCCAAATTCAGCAACTTTTCCGTCGGTTGAAGGAACTGGGGATGGTTCAGTCTAAAGAGAAGACCACAAGGCTGGTGAGACACGAGTGGTCACGCGGGCCAGCCGAGTCGAACCTGATCCCAGCGGACAAAACTGTGGACAACGGCTGGAAAAGACAGAATTGAGCACCTGCTTTGGGTGGCACTGGGCTCCCCCTCACCACGAGGTCACTGAAGGACCACTCATCAAGGAGAATGGAAAACGACATCCTCATTCATTCACCCACGCTCTCTGGGAGGGTTCACGGCACTCGTCATTGTAGTGCGTTCACATCTGTCCGGGGCTATCCATAGGAAGACGCTACACCAGAAAGTTCGACCAAAGCTGATGCTCCTAAACCTCTACTTCCTACTACGGTAGACTAGGCTTTCACAGAGGCCAAGAGATAAATCAAATGCCCAAGGAGAACTAAGGCAGGTTGGGTTTGCGGAACCCTGGGCCACGCTGCTGCATGGCTACCACAAGCTGCCAGCTGCCTTGCTAATCCCCAAGAAGCCAAGGACACCTGAAGAACTCCAAGCCTTTACTACTTATCGAACCTTTACTCTGCAAGGATCGAGGGGAATTTAAAAGTAACTGTTTTTTTTTAAAATCAGCTCTCAAACCCCTTTCTCAGAATGGCAACTCACAAGGTCAAACTGTATCTTCCCCACTTACTTGGAACAAATCCAGCTTGACTCGGTTCACCCTTCTATGTTAAGGGACTGGGGTAGAAACAGCTGGGAAGTGAAGCCATCTTAAAAAGCACAGGGTTTTTACCAAAACGGAAAACATTCACAGGGTCTCTGGGAAGACCCCGGCCAACATGCTGGCCATGCCCTCCAGACTCGCCCCTTGGTGCACCGGCACGTTCCCCTCCCTCTCAGCCATCTTCAGGCAGGCCAAGCCCCCCCAAAGAAACATTCCCCCCAAATCTGTCTCACCCCCAGTGCCCCAGACCACCTGCCCCCTTCCTAACACAATCAAAATTCCCATTCCTTCCCCAAATCTGGGGTCCTCAGAAGAAAATCATCTCTAATCTTCCCTTTCCACTTCTCAGGCTAAGTATAATCAAGGAAGAAAGTAAAAGGTTCCCTTTCACAAGGGCAAAAAAAAAAAAATCACATAGCTAAGCCTGATAATCCCTCTTGCCTCAGATTTTTTCTTCCTAATACTATAGCCTAAGCCTTGGGGGGGGGGGGAGTCTCACCTTCCATCATTTGAAGGCGTCTTACTTCCAAGTACAACATTGAATATGGTTGATAGGAACAGGACTTGGAGCTAGGGAACTCCCAAGAAAGAAATGCTCTACTTAGGTTAGGATAATGTAGGCCAGCTCTGCTCTCAATGCTCAAGGAGGCTATATCCAGCTTCCTCTAATGAAATGGAAGGCTGGTTCAATTCAGATACTTAACCGTTAGACCGTTCCAACTAGCCTCGATAAACTGGCTCAGCTTAAGTCCGTATGGGAAGAAAAGACATCAATGAAGCCATATTCCATGACTGTGCTGCCCCTCCTCCCCCCCCTTATCGCTTAGGTAGGTAGTCAAGCAACTTGGGCAAATTCCAAAAAGGCTGTATTCCTCAACCTCCCGGCAAGCCTACATTTCACATTCACGTCTCCCTAAAAGACGACGGACACCCTCGTTTACAGTTTTTACCTTGTCTTCATAGCCATTATCTGTGACATAAGTTGGAGGTTTCCCAGGGTGCCGATAGAGAATGAAGTCTCGACTGGATGGGCAGAGAAATGGAAGGAGTAAGGGATGAAAGGAAGACACCAATGGCGTGCTCCACACAGACACAAAGACTTACACACGAGCCAAAGTATCTCTGGGCTATCCAAGCAGCAACTCGGCTTGAGAAAACGTTTCTGCTAAGTCATACCTCTCTCCCTCAAGTCAGACACCACCAAGAAATAGCAAAACCCACGTCAAGGACACTTAGGGCTAGGCAAAGCCATGCTAAATGGCCAACGCAGGCGGTATCTGAGAGTTGACCATCCCCCACGGGCACACGGCACCTTTCAAGTATCCCAATTGTGACGAAAATTTAGCAATACATGTGTACACACCAGAGAGAAGGCAAAGACACGTGCAAATCAGTTATCAGATGCCTGTCCGTGCCTAACACCAGAAGGACACAAGGGCTCCATCGAGTTATCCCCTCAAATCAGATCCTTCCTCTATGGCGTGGTATAAGTGTTCAGAGAACCCAAGACCCTGTGGTCAACAGAAGGGACCCGGGGCCCGATTCTGAGTCATTAAGTTATTAGTGATTACTCAAGTAAGCCAACTCAAGGGCTCAGATTCAGAAGGGGCCAAGGAAGCTCAAAGTCACCTATAGTCCAATACCTCCATTTTAAAGAGGAAGCTACTGAAACTCCCACAGGCCAAAGGCCACATGCAGGTTCTCAAAACTTGGAATGGGGCCCCAGGCTATTTGTGATCTACGTGAGAAAAGGACCTTCAATGTCATCTAGAACCAGAACTTTATCCCACCGAAGAACAAGCCAAGACCCGGGGGAAACCATGGACTTGTGGAAACACTCACCCCAATCTCAATGGGTAGACCCTCCCCCCCATAAGCCCCCTGCCAATCTGCTGCCAAGCCTAACTGTGGATCCCAGTGAGCTCAGAAAGCTTCAACCCTCACAGAGGCCCCAAGTTTGGCTGCTCTGAAAGCAGGGACTTCTGTACCCCACCAAGCACCTCTTTTGAGACTCCAAGCTTGCCTTTTTGAGACATTTGTGAAAGTCATCTCACCTCCCCCAAGGTCAAAATTCTCACGGGGAGAAGAGAAGGGGTCGAGCTCATTTCTGTGAGCTAGGCAGGCTTTCATCTCAGGAACGCCAGCCATCAAGGCCCCATGGCAGGTGTAGGGACTCGGGCCAATCACACAGTGTGACCAACTACCTCTGACCCAACACACTTTCATACAGTTACAGTCTGGCTAAAATTAACGTCATGCCTGTCAAGGCCCACCTCCAAAGGAAGAAGCAGTCATTATTAAAAAAGAAAAAAAAAAAACTCCAGCCTCAAGTGTGAAGGGGGGGCTGGGAGGGGAGAAATATTCTACCCAGGAGTTTGGGGGGCTCTTGGAGAACAAAGTTTTCTTTTAAATATGTCAGATTACATTTATCACAGGATTTAGAGCTTTAAGACCACAGGTACTCTCTAGCCCTCCTCCCCATTTTAATAAAGAAACGGAGGCCCACAGAGGCAGAATGACTTACCCACCTTCACCTTCAGCTAAGAAGGATGGTTGTCTCTCTCCCCCTCCCCCCCCCAATAAGATGGGGGAGGTCCTTGAAGGCAGAAGACTAGCCCGATGCAAGGTCCCCTATGAGCACTTTCCAAATGTGCTGGCTTATATTGGTGAGGCAGCAGAGCTTGGGATCTCACTCCCCCCTCCCAGGCAATGCCAGGAGCTTGGGGGGGGAAGAAGGGAGGAGCCCAAAGCATTAGCCTGGGCACCAGGCCATAGAGGGGGCTGTAATTGGACCCGGGAGGTATGTACTTATGTACTTCTTGACCAATGCATAAGAATGGTAAATTATGACAGTGCCCTTCAACAAGACACACAGCACACACACACGCCCCCTCCCCCCATAGTGCGCAGCCCAGAAAGAACCCTAACCCGACCATTCCATGGTTAAAAAAAAAAAAAAACAAAGCTCACAGGGATCCAACTATTAGAGGGTCAGGCACTAAGATAGCCCTAGAACCTGACACACTTCCCCCCCAAGAGACCTTTTCAGTTCTGAAGGCTTAATCTGAGAAGCTAAGGCTATTCTACTATCTCTTTCAGTGGCAACTGGCACTGAGATGCTTTCAAAAGCCAGAACAAGGTAAACTGGGGTACCCTCTCTGTCCCACTGGGGTGACTATGAAATCTAAAAGGCTCAGGAGGAATTGTGAAGGAAGAAAGGCAGAAACTTACTTATAAATGAGAGAAAGCGCTCTTAATTCCAGCTGGCCGGCACTTTCCTACAGATAAACAGGACATATGGCGGTTTGTTTGGCAAAGTTTTTTTTTTCCCCCGAGCTCAACGTATTTCCAAGAAACATTTTCTAACTACATGGCCCCCCCCCCCCAAGTCATCTATGTTAAGCCTCTTGGCACAGCCCTCCACCTTGATTGATTTTGCTCATTGAGAAGATTATGCTAGAACCTGAGCTTTCAAGTTAGGTCTTAAGATCCGAGATTTTAGAGGTGGAAAAGTCCTCAGAGTTCATCTCTCTAGTAAGTCAACTCTTCCATTTTCCAGAATGGAAAACAGACGCCCAAAAGGAGATGACACTTGCTTTCTGACAACGTAAACCTTGGCCACCATATTTTCCAATTCTGAAGTTATAATAACAAATGGCCCAAAGACCTCCCTGGAATCTTATGTTCAATTATCAAATCAAGGTGGATATATTCAAAATAGATTTTTAAATTTTTTTATTTCAATTTAATGAAAATTTTCATCTTAATTTTTTTTTAAAGTTTTAACATTCATTTTTATAAGATTTCAATTGCTGTCTTGGGGAAGGAGGAAGGGAGAAAACAATCAATTGGATATGGGTTAAATGTGTACAATCCAAAAAGATTTTTTTTAAAAAACCTATTCCGAATACCAAACACTAAGGGATTTAGTGACTTATATTAATAAATTCTCAAAACAGGACAATTGAATTAGGTCAGCTGTCAACTTCTTAAAATTTTTCCAAGAAATACATTTGATTCCAACAGCTGTTTGTTCTTTTTTTTTTTTTTTAAGAGCCTCTCCATATTTCTTTAAAGGGACAGGGCTGGAATGCCGTCTGGCTCCAGCTCTTCTCCCAAATGCTGCCTACCCCCATACTCCCAGTCTCCAACCTTTCAAGGCCCCATGAACAGCAAAGCTAGCATTAAAAAAAAACCGCCTCTTGGGCTTACCTTTGGATCTCCCAATCGTTCCAGGTATTTTTCAAAAGATCCTTCCACGTACTTTGAAAGTAAAACAAACAGCTTTAACCAGCTACATGGCATTACGAATACCAAATACTACATTACGCCAATCCTAAGCAAGAGTTAATGCTGGTCTGCATTTAAACTCCTAGAACATATTCACCTTGCTCAGCCCCATGGTCCTACAGTTAATAAGAGGTGATTACACTTGGCACTGCAGCTCAAGAAATACTTAGAAATAAGTTAAGGGGGGGGGGAAGAGTAGCAACAGCTCCTAAGAAGCTTAAGACTGAAGTTTGGAGGGCTTCAACATTTCTTCAGAGATCTGCCTTTTTTTATTGGTAGCCTCTAAAATGTCAACTTTTCAAGTAAGAATTTGCATGAATGGAGCAACCTCCACATAAGCAGGAAACCAGATCTGATGAGTGGGCCTAGGAAGCTTGCCCTCATTGGTAAGGTCAGGGATTGACTTTAAGGTCTTGGAAGTTTCCAGCAAAATCTAACACAAGAACAAGAAAACCTTTAGTCTGACTCGTGCCACAGGACTAGGTTTGGGAGGGCCGAAAATGGTCTGGGAGCTCACTCATCTCATCCCTGCCTCTTGTTTTACAGGCGACTTATCCAAGGCCACACAGCAGACGGCAGAGCCTGGGCACGGCCGGAGCCAGTTGCTCTGCCATCAGGTGTTATAGACTAGTTACGCCACCCACTAGCTCAGGTTTTCATTAAGTTCCACAAAGTTCCCTGGGTTCAGGTATGGTGACGGAACTCTGGCTTCACTTGAAAGATCAGACTGCCTGACACTTGTGAATGAGCCAGTCTGCCCACACTGACTCCTCGTAGCCAAGCACAAGCAAGAGCTCTTCGCCTGTGGTCTGTTGGAAGTTTTTGCCAATTGTGTTAGTAAAAGCTAAGGGCTTGGGCCTTATTTCTTTTTTGTTTTGTTTTGTTTTTTGGTCAACCTGGCTTTAACACCATTATAAAAAATATGCTCTTCTACTTTACGCCACATGCAAAGAGCTATATGCTTCACTTTTTATTTGAGCCCCAAAAGGGCAAGACAGAACTTCTGAATATGCCAACAAAAACTGCCAGGACGGCTTTGGGAAAGCCTTCTGGTAGTGGCCAGAATCAACAGGAATATAAAACACATGAGATAGAACAATTTACAAGTCGTCTCACCCAGGAAACACCAGAGGCGTCAAAAAGCGATCAGAACACAGATGAAAAGGGCGTTATAGAGGGCTTTGGTTTTTCTTCTAGTCCACATATGGGGGAATGGGGCCAGCTACCAGTTTGTTATTTACAGGGCCAGATGTTCAGAACTAATTGTGTTTCCGTACAAATAAAACACTGGCCTATCTCCATACAGATGTTCTTGGAAGTTACGAAAACCTCAGGCTGGCTCCAGAAATAGGCTTTGCAAACTGGGTCACAATTGGCTAGCTTGCAAGGTGCTTCCCCCCCTGGCTCCCTTTCTGAGCGTTTTATTTTTTTTTTGGTGTTTTTGTTTTTGTTTTTGTTTTTTTTTTTTTTTTTGCCAGGGGCACCTCGGCGTGGCCAACCCAGACTACGGAAGGCAGTCTTTTTGGATTGGGGTTCCTAATTTGGGGGGGGGGGAGTAAGAACGCAGTTCCTAGTATGGTTTTATTCACAATGATTTTTAAACCCCCACAAGGCCAGAACCAGCCGTTCTCCTGCTAAGGATGGAGATCCCTACCTAACCCTAGGGAAGCCCAGCCACGTGGAAGAGCCGCCTGGAGAAAGGCGGGGAGACTCTGGCACCCCCCCCCCCAATACCTGGCCCACTTACGGATTCAAAAGTGCGCTGGTTCTCTCTCATAAAGGCGACGCACGCCTTCCTGATCTCCAAATGGTGGACCTGGCTGGAGAAAAGCTGAAGGAGACAAACCTCTGACACCACGGGCTTTCCGGCGGGGCAGCGTCCGCACGCGTTGGGGGAGGGGCCAGCAGTAAGCCCGAGGCTCGCCCAGCAGGCGCCCCCCACCACGGCGGCCCCTCAGGAGAGCGAGCCAGAAAGACGCAGCGGAAGGCCGGGGGCTCGGCTAGGGCCTAGGGCGAAGCGCTCTCTAACCTTACCTGTCCCCCAGCCCAGCCCGGGGGCGAACAGGCTAGGACGTCGAGGCCTGAAAGGGGAAGGGCGGGGAAGCGCCGAGCGGCGTGAGCGAGCACAGCTCCAAGGCCTGACCGCGCGCTGGACCTCAGCAGTCGGGGCGGGGGGCGGG
>JAJPUD010008073.1:74990-89442 GCA_023553655.1 Myrmecobius fasciatus
CCCCCCAATAGTGGAGGAAAGGGGGAACTTGGCCGGGGTGGGGCCGCAGCCGCCACCGATCCTTCTGCAGACGGCGGTTTTTGCCTCAGACTTCGCCACCACTCTCCCTTCACCCCGGGGAGGGAAGGGCTTGGCCAAGGGGTAGGAAGGAGGGGGCCTGGGGGGGGTCGGAGAAGGCTCGGGGGAGGGTGGAGGGGCGGGGCGCCGCGTACCTGCTCCGAGATGGCCCGAAAAAGGCAGGAGGCATCCTTGGGCGTGAGTTTGCGGTATAGCCCCAGACTGTTCAGGTACTCGTCCATGGTCCCCTCGGCCACCGTCTTGGGGACCGGAAGCTTCTTCCAGCTCTTCTGCATCGCGGGCGCGGCCGGGGAGGAGGAGCAGCGGCTACCGAGCCCGCACCTCGAACAGGGGCCCCACCGGAATGGGGCACTCTAGAACTGCGGGGGAAGGAGGAGCCGCGGCGGGCGGAGGCGGGGCGGGGGCGGGGCACGAGCCGCGGCCGCACCAGGGGGCGCTGACGAGGCGGGGGAAAACGCGCGGGCTACCCGGGCTCTGAGGGACGTTGGAAAAGTTGGGAGGGGACGACTGGCGACCCCCGCCTCCCGCCCCCCCTCCCCTCTCCTCTCCTCTCCACTCCAAATGGCCACGGGACCCTAAGAAACCTTCGACCCCCGGGAGGATTGGGGAGCCCCTCTGGAGAGTCCCCAGGTACCGACTACCTTTACCTGAATTCCTCGCCGGGGCTGCCCCCGAGGATCACGTGTGCCCACTCTAGCCGGGGCAGCTGGGAAAATACACGTGCGGGAGAGAGCTCGCTCTGACCTCAACCCCCGAGAATGGGAGTACGGGCGGCTTCCCCTCCCCCCATCACTCATGCAACCATCCCTCCCCACCATCATCCATGCACCCATCCCATCCCTTCTCCTCCCCACTGGTACCCATCCATCTATCTCCCCCCCCCAATAAAATTAAAAAAAAAAAAAAAAACAAAACACGTTCCAGGACCACCGGACTAAGAGGGAAGAGAACGCTGCTTCCCTTTGGAAGGGTTCCTCATCGGACTCCGGGGTTAAATAAAGGGCTGACATTTAGATCAGCCAGCATTGATATACTTAGGGACTTCTTAGGAACCATGGGGGGGGGAGAAAGGGGGTTGTCTTAGCCCCATTTGACAGATGAGGAAATAGAGGTCTGGAAGGGTGAAATTGACTTGGCTCACACAAGTGTCTGCAGGTGGCAGTTCAACGCAGGTCTTCCTGCCTCCACTATTTTGTTTTGCCCTTCCTGGGGATGCATGCAGCCTTCAGCCCCCTGAGCTCTGGCCTCTGCCCTTGCTCTACAGCCTCGCCAAGAACTGTGTGATCTCCCAGAGCAGCTGAGCCCACTTAGGGAGCGCAGGCTCTGATGGCCAGAGAAGAGCTCCAAGCGTCAAACAAGAGGAACCCCCAGCCCGGGCTTTTTAGCCTGCTTCCTTTGCCCAGCCTTCCTCCCAAGAGGCCCGGGGATGCCTTATTAATGTAATCAGGTAATGGGCTTCTGCCCTAGAGCAGCTGGGCCAGGTGCAGGCAGGCAGCAGCTCCTTGGGACACTCCCTCCCGGTTTTGGTCCTCAAGCCCTTTTCCCTCTCCAAAGCCACTTATCCACATTCAAAAGGCTGCGGATCCCCACCCCCAAACCCTTACCGTTCTTCACCTGACATTCAAAATGGAAAAAAGAAGAAAACTTTCCCTGGTTGATGGCAGAGATGCTGCCTCCACCCCAAAAATCTTGCAAGAGAGGTGGAGAGACAAGTTGGTTTCTCTCTGTGTCTCCGTCTCTCCCCCACTTCTATCTGTCTCCCTCCTTTGCTCTCTTTATTTCTATCTCTCTCTCCCTCTCCCTCTCTTGTTCTTTCTCTGTCATTCTCCCTTTCTTTTTGTCTCTAGCTCTGCCCCTTCTTTTCTGATCTCTACATCTGTTTCTCCCTTTCCCTCTCTTGCTCTCTATTTCTCTCAATCACACAGGCAGAGCTTTAAGGCGTTTATTAAGTGGGTCCAGTTTTCAGATGAAGTAATCAAGCTATTTATATCCATATGAAAAAAATACTCTAAGTCACAATTGAATGCAGAAATGCAGATTAAAACAATTCTGAGGTACTACCTCACGCCTATTAGAATGACTAATAGAACAGAAAAGGAAAATGATAAATGTTGGAGGGAATTGGGGGAAATGAGACATTAATGCATTGTTGGTAGAATTGTGAGCTGATTCAACCATTCTGTAGAGTAATTTGGAACCACGCCCAAGCATATATCGGTATACCCTTTGGCCTACAATACCACTACAAGCCATATGCTCCAAAAGAGATTTAAAAAAAAAAAGGAAAAGAACCCATCCTTTCAAAAATATTTATAGAAGCTCCTTTCATAGAATTGGAAAATGAGGAATAAAATAAAATACAAATCAACTGAATAAATTGTAGTATGTGAATACGATGGAATACTGGTGTGCTATAAGAAATGATGAGCTGGATACTCTAAGAAAAACCTGGAACGATTTCTCTGAGCTGATACAAAATGAAACGTACTGTGTGCAAAGCAACAGCGATAAGATGATCGGCTATGAATGACTTTGCTCCTCTCAGCAATACAGAGATCCCAGACTATTACTCTGAAGGACTTAGAATGAAAAATGCTTTGTCCCCACAGAAAGAATTGATTGTGTCTAAATACAGATTGAAGCAGACTTTTTTTTTTACTTTAATTTTCTTTAGATTTTATTGGGGGAAGGTGAGAGAAATGAATGTTTTCTTTCCAATGACTTTTGTGGAACGGTTTTGTATAATGACAAATGGGCCTTCTCCATGAGGGGGATGGGAAGGAAGGGAGAAAATGGAACTCAAAGTTTTAAAAACAAATGTTAAAATCATTTTACACATAACTGGGGTAAAAGTAAATATTAATTTTTTAATTATCGAAAAAAATTCTTCTGAGAAGGTGTCCATAAGTGTTACTAGACCCATAATGCAAAAAAACTTAAGGACTCTTTAACTTCCAGCTCTAGACTGGAAGAAAGGTAGGAGAGTATTTTAGAAGTAGGGGAAAAATGATTGCTCTCAGGATACTGAGCACTCCATGTGCATTAAGAATCCAGGCTGGAAAATGAGCAGGGGGGCTGGGATGGCTAGCTTTGATCTAATTAGGCAAGGGCATGTTATCACTAAACACAACTGTGAACCACTTTTTTCCTTCAACTCCTATCAGCCCCATGCTGAATAGGGGAAATAATAAATATGTTAATAGAATATAAATTATGGCATTATATAAATTATATATGTTGTAATATAATGTAAATAATATCTAATAAAATAGAGGAAAGAAATGATTCTGCAAACCTAAGGGAGAAGACCTGGACTCTCACGCTGCTTTGGAAAATGGCAACTGAAAGCCACCAATGACACTTGGCCAACCTTTGACTTGGGTTGGGGTTGCTGCTGCTGTAATGGGGGGACCCGAGAGGTCTTGTGATTCTCAGCTGAACAGCTTTAGTTTTAGAAGGATGATTTCTAATGCACAAACTGAACCAGGACAGGTAAGGTGAGGGATTTAAAGACCTCAGCTTTTTTTTCCTTCTTATTTCAAGCTTATTTTATTGTGGAGGACCTGAAAACAAATCTGGTCAGGCATGTTAAAATGGGGATTCCTTTTAGAAAGGGCCTGACTAGGTGGCTGGCTGCTAAAGTCCCTGCTAACTGATCTCCTGAAATACAGCATTTTGAATGAAGAAAAAATAGCCATTCACGGAAAAGTTCATTCACTCCACTCTTGGGGAGGATTTTAACCAATTATTCTGGTTAACTGGGTACTAAACTATATCAATCCTAAGGTACCAAAAGACTAGAAGTACTGTCAGCGCACTGCTAAATCTGCTGACCTGGGGAAAAGTCCCAGCTGCTTTGTCCTAGTTACAGTTTTGGACAGAGCTAACTACTAGCCCACCATGAACAGGTCCATAGGTTTGTTTCACTTTCTACTTAGAAGAAAAGCATATAGTAGGTACTTTGCTTCTTTACTCACTAGTTTCCCTGATAAGCACAGGATCTATGAAAATGATTACATAAACTCATGGGTGTCCCAGTGACCCCTGACATAATAAAACTAAATACAGAGAAAGGAACCTAAAATGCAAACTTCATTAGCAACTAAGCTAACTTGGGTACCATTAGAGACCATAATTCAAGCCAGTTCTAAAGTCATTTAAGAAGTGCTTACTCATTTCCAAGGTGCTACGCAAGGATCTGTGAAATACAAAGTATGCATGCTGCTTTTTCCCTTGCAACATTGATAATGGTTGGAAGTTATTTTGTACTAAAGCCTGAGAAGTTAATTAACAGGGCTGTAACTGGGGTGGCCAAGTGAGTAGTTGTGCCTTAGCATGCAAGTTTCCTTTGCACAACTTATTGCCTTTGCCTGGCCCTGGGTTATCACCTCCAAGGTTCTGTCACCATGGCATCCCTCTCCCAACTGGTTTCTTGCCAACAAGTTTCTTTTCTGGAAGCCAACCTTTCTCTGCCCCTGCCCCTGCCTCTAGAAGTAGCAGTGCTCCAGGAAGTCTACCTTCAAATCGAATGTCAATTTTGAAGGTCTTTCTCCACAATCCCAATGGAGCTATGATCTCAGCAATAGCTGTGGCTATTCCCTCCAATGATATAGGTCCCAACCTATCCCTTATAATTCTCCACCAAGTCCTTATCTAAGTTCGGGGGGGGGGGGGGACTTTCTCAAATGCTCTGGCAATCGATTCCATCCCCCGACTCTGAAAAATCGTGACATGAATACTGGTTTGGGCTTCTCCTAGCTCTCTGGAAGGTTTCCTGTCTTTCCATCTGGGTCTTTCTATCAACCTCTTTATGCTTGGGAGATGGATTCTGGAAAAGCCACCAAAGGAAGATGTAGGCTCCCCTTCTTTGCCCTGACCCCCCCACAAGTCATCCACTGGGAAAGATGGCAGAGAAGAAGAAGACATATATACAGAAAGGAAATGATACTTTCCCCTACAAACCAGCGCCACTGGTCTGTATACAAGTGGCCAGCTAGTGGTTGTGGTCAGTTTTATTTTTTTAATTTTTTTTTGCTGAGACAATTGGGGTTAAGTGACTTGCCCAGAGTCCCATAGCTAGTAAGGGTTAAGTATCTGAGGCCAGATTTGAACGCAGGTCCACCTGACTTCAGGGCTGGTGCTCTATCCACTGTACCACTTAGCTGCCCCGATGTGGTCAATTTTAGAGACAGCAGGGCAGGCTACATGCCACAGAGTCTTCCCATGACAATCTGAGAAATCACAAGCGTATTATGAGGGAAAAACTCAAGAAGGAACTCCATGAAAAGTAGGGGCCAAACAGAATAATCTATTCTCCCCGCTCCTTTTTTGTATCATTTTAGAAATCTTAGGTATAGTCAGCAGGCATGAAAAAAGTCGAAGAAATAAATAAATATGAGCAACGATCAGATTAAAATATTCCTCTTTGCAGACAATGTAATTGTAATCCTGGATGAGTTGAGACAATCAACAACAAAAGACATGGAGTTAATAAATGATTTCAGCAAAGGAGCAGATCATTAGAGGAGTTCACAAAAAGTTTCTCCACTTGCATTTACCGCTGCTATGAATCAAGAAAAAAAAATGATAGTTACCACTCCAATAGCTCTTTAGGGTCTGCAAAGGGCTTGAAGGTGCATCATCTCATTTGATCCTCCCGACAATCTTTATGTCACAATTAAGTGCTATTATGAGTCCTATTTTACAGATGAGGAAACTGAGGTTCAGAAGTAATTTGCCAAAAGTTACACAGCTAATAAGTTGTCTGAGGTGCTATTTGACACCGAATCCAGCCCTCCTTCCAGTATACCATGCTGTCTCTCTTAAGAAACAGAGAGCAAACTAGCTTTTATCACAACCACAAATTTTATCACATGGTTGGCCATTAACTACATTAAGAGATAGGAGACTTATCCCCAAAAGCCCTTCATTTAATCCTTTAAGGAAAAGAGCATTCCAAGCTCCAAGCCTACTGGGTAAATGGGGGAAAAAGGAAAAAGCAACGTGGGGTCTTGATACTCTTTGATTCTGCTTGACCAGCCCCCCGCCCCGGGTCTGCTCCCTAAAATTGGAGCCGGAAGAAAAAGTTCCCTGTTTCTGGTCCCCTTGCCTTGTAGTGTCGGCCACGATCATTCTGATGTCTTAGAAAAACCCTGTGTGTGAAAACAGTTGAGCACAACTTCCAGTCTGTAGTTGTTGGCAGGTCTCCCACCTGGGAGATCCGGGTGGTGGAGCAGAGGGGCCATGCAGAAGCACCTAATCAGATGACCTGGATTCAAATCCCACCTCTGACAAAAGCTAGGTGACTTTAAGCAGATTAAGAGATCTGGATCTCAATTTCCTCTTCTTTAAAATGAAGGGGATAGAATAATATAGAGGAACAATTCAGAAAAGCTTTGGCACTTTGCTCAATGCAGTGATGAACAAGTCCAGAGGATGAAAGGGATGGTCCCCCTGCCACCAGAAAATTGCAGAAGGGGATGAGCATTTGTGCCCATGGTCCATGGGGGATTTCTTTTGCTTCATAGTGCATATTTGCCATGAGTTCTCTTTTTATTTATTTATATTTAAATATATTTTATATTAATATTTTTATTTCTGCCACCAGAAAAATGCAGAATAGGACATGCATTTGTGCCCATGGCCCATGGGGGATTTATTTTGCTTCGTGATGCACATTTGCCATGAGTTCTCTTTTTATTTTTTATTTTTATATTTATATTTAAATGCATTTTATATTAATATTTTTATTTCTGCCACCAGAAAAATGCAGAATAGGACATGCATTTGTGCCCATGGCCCATGGGGGATTTGTTTTGCTTCATGATACGTATTTGCTATGAGTTCTCTTTTTTATGGTTCAGTGAGAAATGGAGCAGGATGGGAGGTAGATCAGAGGGAGATCTAATAAGTGTTTATAAAAGTAACCGATTAATTAAAAAATTAATAACTACTGAAACCCAGCCAAAATACTTAGATGAGTGACTCGGTCTAGATGGCTTGTGAGGAGAACCCTTCCAGTGCTAGGTCTAGGATCTGGTGAGTTCCAAACCTCAAACACTTAGGTAGAACTTCTTTGTGGTCTAGGTCAGTCACTCCACTGAAATCTGTCATAGATCTTTGACAAACTGATATATTATTAGTCAAGTCATAGAGTCACAAATTCGAGCCGGAGGGGACCTTTGAAACCACTTCATACAATCCTGCTCATTCTGCAGATAGGTACTGCCATACACAGGGCACTTGAGACCACTGTCCAGTTCTGTGCCATCGCAACTTGCATTGCGCTGAGTGGCAGGACAACCAAGTGCACAGCCTTCTCGAAGAGTTTTCCCATAAAAAGGAGGACAGATATGGGATGACAGCTAGGGGGAATGGGCAGATCAAGGGAGGGATTTAAGGACAGGGAGACAAGGGCACGTTTATAGGCACTAGGGAAGTACCAATAGAAAGAGACTAAAGATCGGCTAGAGATGGAAAGCGAATGTAAAATTATAAAAAAGGAATAGATTTTGAAAGAAGAGACACGGGAAGGCCCTTCTACCCAACCTTCACCGAGATGGCAGGTCCACGAGTGTTGTACATTGCGTGTGTTTTCAGACTTTTTCCAATGATGCTGATTTTCCCTTCTTTTTTTTCCCCACTGTTATACTATTCATTATGTGACAGGGTTTCGCTAAGAGGAGTACTACTGGGGAAAGTTATGGTGATGTAAAAATATAAGAGATCAATAAAAAACTAGTTCTTAAGAAAAGATGAGTGAGAGAGTCCCAACGATAGGAGCTGTTGGAGAAGACAGAATAAAGGGGGCAAAGTATGTATATAGATCTTGTATTGGTTTGGTTTGGTTTGGTTTGGTTTGGTTTGGTTTGGTTTGGTCAAAGAGAAAGGCCACCTCAGTATGAGATGGGGGTGAAGGGGAGGAAAGAAGAAGGAGCTCTCAGTAAATGGCCTGCAGTGTTTTGTTTTTGTTTTGGGTTTTGTTTTGTTTTGGTTTTGTTTTTGGGTTTTGTTTTGTTTTGTTTTGTTTTTTTTTTTTTTTTTTTGCAGTGAAATATGAGGCAGGGTTCTCAACTGAGAAGATGAGGGAGGGAGGAAGAGCCACAGAAGATTTGAGGAGGAGGAAAAAGTTGGAATAGCCACCGTGGAGAATAGGAAAGGAAATTAATTAGGGAGGCAAAAAAAGGACCGCCTTGTCCAAGCAATGGCCCAGTGGAGATTGTATAACATAAATCTGTAGGGGACCCGTTCAGCATGGTTTTGTAATTTTCTCCAGCTCTGTTCAGGGGCATGTGAGCAAGAGTGAAGGCAGCAGATGGTGGGAGTAGCCCAAGACGGATGCTCGCTTAGCGGGCCAAGATCACTGGTGATAGGGGAAGGAGCTCCAGACGAGAAGATGGGATAGAGTGAAATTGGTTTGCCAAAGGGATCAAGAGGGTATGGCCAGTTCCGGCCTGGGAAAGAACCAAGGGGTGGAGGGATTGGAGATTATAATTAGGACAAAGCCCAGACTTCGGGATCTGAAGGGAGAGGGAGAGATAGAAAGATAAAAGAGAATGAACAGATAAAGGAAGTTTCAGGGTTCTCCAATAGGGAAGGGCAAAGGCAAAATCAATAGAATGACCATCTCTGCGGGTGGTTGGAGGAAGAGCTCAAAAGAAATGAGCAAGGTTGGGTTCAATGACTATTTTGAAGTCCCCTAGCCTGAGGACAGGACTTGGGGAGCTGAGAAAGACTAAAGCAGGCATTAAGTCCAGGAGGAGGGATTGGCAGATAACAGCATGGGGGGGCACAAGGAGTAACTATCAGGACCACTGAGTTATGGAGGTGGGACGGGGGAGGAGATGAGTGCCGGAAAGGGCGGCCGTAGGACTTGGTGAGGAAGGTAAAGGATTCAGGGCAGCTAGGTTGCGCAGTGGATAGAGCAGCAGCCCTGAAGTCAGGAGGTCCTGAGTTCAAATTTGATCTTAGACACTTAGCACTTCCTGGCTGGGTGACCCTGGGCAAGTCACTTAACCCAACTGCCTCAGCAAAAAGAAAAAAAAAAGAAAGGTAAAGGGTTCGAATGGAAGCAAGTTGTCACCCAAGATTACCCAGATTCCAGAGGGCACATGGAAAGGGGCTTCCCAAGGGGAAGTTTGGGAGGGGGGATGAGAATGAGGAAGTAGTGGGTAGGGGATGAAAAAGGAGATTTGAATGAAGTGGATGGGGGGGAGGAGGGAGTCCTATTTATTGGAATCGGGGAGGGTATGACCAGGTAGAGAGACACTAATCCCTGAAGAATGACTTGAGGCACAAGCTCAAGAAAACTCCATTGAATGGGCCGATGATTTAAACTGATGACCTCCCTCCCTCGATTTCCAGCATTGTGATAGATGGTCACGTTGGGGTTGGGGGGAAGGGTGTTATACACCCAGCAAATGTCTGAAGGGGATTAAAGTCCAGTGCTCCCTCCACTAAGCCAAACTGCCACTGCACATATCATTGGGCACTCGATCCTTTCAGATGATACCTTCGATTCTTCCCCCGATCTGCAGCTGATTCTTTGGGGTTGCCATTTTGCTCTACAATCATTCCAAGGCTGCTGCCCCCAACATAAGTCATGATCATCCGCATGGAATAACAAGCCCCCCCCCCCAAGGGAAGTCAGTCCAGGGGTATACTGGTAAATGTTTTAACAACTGGATCTCAGAAAAAAAAATTATGTCTGTGTGTATGTGGGGGGGGGGGTATCTGTAAACACACACACCCAGACAAATATAGCCTTTGACACCGTATATATGTATACATACACACATACACACAAGCAGCATTTGACACTGTTGATCATAATCTCCCCCCCCAAGCTCTCTTCTCTCTAGATTTTGGGGACACCACTTTCCCCTGGTGCTCCTCCTACCTCTCTGACTGTCCCTTCTCCGTTTCCCATGCTGGCTCCTCCTTCACATCACGCCTCTGACCATAAGTGTTCCTCCGAGCTCTATTCTGGGCCCTCTAGACTATTTCACTTATTGATTGCCTTGGCTCCCATGGATTGAATGACCATCTCTCTCTCTATGCTAAGGATTCTCAACTCTCCCTATCGGGCCGAAACTCTCTGCTTACCTCCAGTCTCTCATCTGCAACTTTCAGACATCCCAAATTAGAGATCTAAGACACATCTTAAATTCAAAATGTCTAAAACAGAACTCATGACTTTTCCCCCAAACCCGTCCCCCCTCCTCCCTTCCCTATTACTGTTGAGGGTGCCCCCATCCTCCCTGTGGCTCACAGTCCCAATCTGGAGTCATTCTGGACTCCTCAGCATCTCTTCCCCCCCCATATCCAAGCTGTGGCCAAGGCCTGATTTCACCTTTGCAATATCTTTCAAATACTCTCCCTTCTCTCCTCTGACTCGCCTATCCCCCAGGGGCACGGCCTTCTCACTTCACACCTGGATTATTGCACTAGGCTGCTGCTGCTGGGGGAGGGGAAAGGTCTGCCCACCTCAACTCTCCCACTGCAACCCATCCTTCATTTAACCACTAAAGTGTTTTCCCAAAACAAAGATCTGACCCTGTCACAGACACCCCGGCCCACTCTTGCTCAATGAACTCCACTGGCTCCCTCTCGCCTCCCTATCACCCACTCACCCTATCACTTACAACTACAAAACCCTTCATTCAAAGCCCTTCATAACCTGCCACCTCTTCCCTTGCCAGACTTCTCACACTTCACTCTAACGTCATACTCTTTCATCCAGTGGCACTGCCTTCCTGGTTGTTCCACAAACAAGATGTTCCATCTCCCAGTTCCTGCCATTTTCTCTGTGCTCTTTTCTCCATTCAGACTGACCTCCCCAGCTTCCTAAAGTCCTAAGTAAAATTTCACCTTCTACAAGAAGCTTTGTCTAAAGCCCTCTTAATTCTAGTGCCTTCTCTCTCTTAATTACTTCCTATTTATCCTCTCTATATGGCTACACACACACACACACACACAAATATATATATGTATACATATATATATAGTTCATTTGTTTGTGTATATTCTTCCCTATTAGATAATAAAATCCTTAAGGTCAGGGACTATTTTTTTGCCTCTTTTTTACATTCTTACTTCCAAATGCATTGCAATCGAGATCAATTAAAATTAATTCAACTTAATTTAACTAATTAAACACTAATCAAAAGAACATTAGAGCTTTGGAAAACTTAGAGATGAGTACTGGAAAGCACAAATCTCAGAGGAAGATTTCATGAAGTCGGGTGTACTTAGCCCGGAGTAGGCTCTTAATAAATGTTTACTGATTGATAAGCATCAATTTATTATAAATTTAACTCAAACTTACAGGAACTGATGCTAAGTGAAATGAGCAGAACCAGAAGATCATTACACATGGCAACAACAAGACTATGCGATGATCAATTCTGATGGACATGGCTCTCTTCAAAAAGGAGATGATTCAAACCAGTTCCGATTGTTCAGTGATAAAGGGAGCCCAGAGAGAGGACGGTGGACCACAACATAGCATTTTCACTCTTTCTGCTGTTTTTTGCTTGCATTTTATTTTCTTTCTCAGTTGTTTTCCTGCTTGATCAGCAAGATAACATGTATAACTGTGTATACATATGTTACATTTAACATATATTGTAACATAGTTAACTACTTGCCATCTAGGGGAGAGGGTGGAGGGAAGGAGGGCAAAATTTGGAACAGAGGTATTAGAACATGATTTGATTCCACGTCATTGGCCACAAAATCCAGAAAAACATTCACATCCATTTCACATGTGAAAAGTTCACGTTTGTTCTTCAGAAGGCCAAGTAGAGGATTCCAATAAATCAAGATCATTTCAAATGCATTCATTGGACATAAAGTCGTTAGTTGAATTCTATTTTCTAGCAACCCATTCTAAAGCAGAGCATTCGGTTTATTATTTTTATTCACTGGAATGTCTTTACACTTACTGGACTTCATCCAATTTCCCCTCGGAGATTGTGGCTTTCCGGGGCCACTCTTGCTGTTTTCCAAAGCTCATGTGTTGCATTTAATTAATTTTCTGCACTTTCTGAGAGTTAGTTGACCTTGCCTTCAATGCAGCTGAAAGTTGTGAACATTTTTCCAAAATGTCAATCATTTCAGCAAGGTCTCCCAAGAAATTACTGCAAGGTAATAATCTCGTTGCCAAATCAGAACAAGGAGAAGTACCAGAAAAATGCATCCATGACGCCCAACGTTCAAGCTCTACGGGACGAGCGTGTCATGTCTCACTCCCGGAACTCGACTCATTTTCATGGGATTTAAAAGTCTCTAGTGGCAGTTTCTTGCTCGGGTTTTTCTTAACTTACTGCTAAATAGAATATATTTTATCCAAAGATATTTAGAAACGATTAATTTTTTTATTCCAGATACCGAATCAATCAAGTGATAATTGCAATCAGTGATTCAAACAAAAGGATGATTTCAAAACAACTCTGTAGCCAATCCAGACTTTTTTCTCTCATTGTATTAGTGCCATGGAAACAAAATGCAATTAAGAGTGCTTTCAAATATTCGGTATGAAAGCCTCAATTATTTCGAGTGAACAACAATATACTGAAAATACAGCCTGCTGTGGTTGGCACCAAATGTTTTTAAAACCACAGATAACATTTCCAGTATAGGAATAAATTGAGTTGTAGGCTAGCCATATTTAACAACTGGTTCCCAAGATCCCTGAAAATTTAACAATCGGCTCTCAGCCAAAATGAGCAAGCCAACTCCAGCATGTTAGCGGGTCGCTCGGTCGGCCGTAAGACAGACATTGTGCTAAGCACCGAGGAGACAAAGAAAGCCAAAACCAGCCCCTGCTCTCACAGAGCTCACAGTGTGCAAACTACTATGTACAGATAAGCTATAGATAGGATGTACTGAGGGTAGTCTCCCGTGGGAAGGCATTGGGATTTAGGAGGACCGGGCTAGGAAGAATTCTTGTACAAAGTAGGAAGAAGAAAAAAGGAGGAAGAGAAGGAAGGAGGAAAGGAGAATGAGAAAAAGAAAAGAACGGAGAGAAGCAGAACAAGAAGAAGAAGAAAAGGAGGAGGAGGAGGAAGAAAAGGAGAACGAGAAGAAGAAAGGAGACAGACAGAGACACATAGAGAAACAGACATAGAGAGACAGAAAGACAGAGAGGCAGAGAGAGAACAAATAGAAGAAGAAAAAGAAGAGGAGGAAGAAAAGGAGAAAGAGAAGAAGAAAAGAAAGAAGAGAGACAGACAGACAGAGAGGCTTGGAGGAAACCTGGAGGGAGTGCACTCCAGACATGGAATGCTTGGAGCCAGGAAAGGGGAGAATCTTTTGCAAGGATCAGTAAAGAAGCCCAAGCCACTGGATTTCAGAGGACAAAGAGGAGTCAAGTGAAAGGAGACCGGGAAGGGAGGAGGGGACAGGTGAGGAAGGCTTTGAACGCCAAACACGACAGCTTGTATTTGATCCCGGAGGTCACGGGGAGCGCTGGAGTTTACTGATAAGAGGGATGACATAGATCATTTTGGTAGCTGGTGGAGGATAGCTTGAAATGGGGAGAGATTGAGGTAGGCAGAGCCCCCAGCAGTGACTGCAGTGGTCCAGGGTCCTACATCACAGTGGGATCAGTATCAAAGGAGACAAAGCAAAATGCTGTGGAGGCGCAATGGACGATATTGGATCTGGGGGAGAGAGTGAGGAGTCCAGGACGGCTCCTGAGTTGGGAGCCTAAAACACAGGGAGGATGGGGGTGCCCTGATAATAATAGGGGAGGAGAAGCCAGGGTTTAGTGGAGAAAAACAATGAGTCCTGTTTTGGATATGTTGAATTACAAATTCTACTGGATTTCAGTGAAGAGACTGGGGCTGAACAAATAGATCTGAGGGTCATAGTGACACCATGGGAGCTGATGACATAGATCACCTAGCGAGACAGTGTAATAGAGAGGCGGTGTGCTACTGCAGCAAGAGCACTAGATTGTGAGTCAAGAGATCTGGGATCAAGTCAACAAGCAATCTATAGGGTGCCTATTCTATGCCGGCCAATCAATAAACATTTATTAAGTGCCTACTAGGAGCCAGGCACCAAGCTAAGAGCTAGGAAAACAAAGAAAAGCAGATGAGAATCCCTTCTCTCAAACAGCTCACAACTACCACTTTTTTGTTGTTAATTTTGTTAATTAAAGCTTTTTATTTGCAAAACATTTGCGTGGGTAATTTTTCAACATTGACCCTTGCAAAATTTTCTGTTCCAAATTTTCCCTCCTTCCCCCCACCCCTCCCCTAGATGGCAGGTAGTCTACTACATGTTAGTTATGCTAAAAATATATGTTAAATCCAATATATGTATGCATATTTTTTTTTTATTAAAGCTTTTTTATTTGCAAAACATA